>APFE030113979.1:27016-46300 GCA_000404065.3 Pinus taeda | reverse complement strand
GCTGGGGAGATTTTATCCCCCTCCTACCCCCTCAAACAAGGGGGGGTGTCGTTCGCCCATTATTCTCGACACATTATTATAGTCATGCAAAAAAAATAACACATACCCAACACCTTAGTGGAGGCCTTGGAAGCAACAATGAAGACGCATAACACGAGTCTTGGTTCTTCTTCTAACACTTGTTCTCCTCGACGTGCACTTTATGCTTATGGGTTTTCCTTCAAATGCAACCTCTACTTCTTCTTATAATGAGTGGTCTATTGATTCTAAAGTATGTTATCATATGAATAAGTATACACCCATTTTTTTGCTCTCAATGATTATAACACCAAACAAATATTTATTGGTGATGATATATTTCTTAGTGTGGTAGGCTCTAGAATAGTTCAAGTAGATAATGGTAATTTCAATGTGTTATTTTTTGTAGCGTCGAATGTGTTCTAGCCTTGAAATTTTGTGGAGAGGATAGAATGCATGAGATCTCCAAAATCCAGAAATCGTTTTTGGAAATCCCACCTAGAAATGACTTAATTAGATCATTAGTCAGTTTCTAAATATTTCTTAAGTCTAAACTTAGGGAATATCACTAATTAATCAGAATTAATTAAATTAAAGTGTCAATTTTCTAGAATCTCACATGGATCGACTTCAAATCCTAGCCATCAATTAAGATTTAATATTGGTTGTTGAAGTCTCAACAAAGGATTATAAGAAGAAGTCGATGGGGCTTGGAGACTTCACTTGAGAGGTTCGATTTCATGAGCAAATTGATTTCCAGAGTAGCAACAGTCAGTTGTCGGAGACAGAGCCAGTGAGATCGAAGCAGTGAGAGAGGGGCACAAACAGTGAGGCCAGAGGAAGGTTTCTAGTTTCGGTGAGTGCATTTGTAGAGAGGCAGGTGAAGCCATAGTGAGGCTGACATAGAGCAACATAATAGCCTCTAGAGGAAATTTCAAATCTATTGGGGAAAGCCGAGTTTTAGTGCCAGAAGCTAGACAAAGGTTTTGGAGGCCAGGAGAGACATTTTCCTATGTAATAGCAAACCAATGGCTTGAGGAGAAGTTGGTTCGAGCTGAGTGCAAAAGTGAATGCTCTAGGGTGATGCAGTAGCTGCGCAAAGCCAATTTGGACGACTTAATTTGAGCTGAGGTCAGAGCCCAAATTTTCTTGTCGAGTGAGGAAATTCCTCACTAGATTTTTCTTGCTAATTTTTATCTATAGGATTGCCATTTTCAGCATCCAGATGTACTCAGATTATTTCACTACTACATAATAATAAAACCCTCAGTTGTTGCACCAATTTTCCCAATTTGGATTTTTCCATGGAAATTGGTCCAAAAATAACTGTGTCATTTTATGTGTGTTTGTGTGTTAGTATTTCTTCCAGCGTTTATTTGTTATGTAGTTTATTTGTGTAGGTTTGAGTGTGATTGATTCAGTATTTGTTGTAGGAAACAATAAATAAATTATTAAAATTAATTAGGAGAATTATTTCTAGTTGCCGCAATAGGATTCGAGTTTATGAATTTTCACATGGTATTAGAGGGAAGATGATCAACTGGAGAGATCAGTAGCAAAGGAGGAGGGAGTTTCGTTGTTCATTAAGGGGCAGTAGATCAAAACCCTAGAGGCAACGTAGTCACCTTGGCCAAGAGGTCGAATTGCTTGAGGAGAATTGATTTTTCTGAGCGATAAATACATAAAAATTCGATCTCTCTAGATCAAAGGATTCCAGAGGCAGAGGGAGTAGCCAATATTTTTTGCAGAGCATATCTCTAGTTGGATGCAGTAGTTTTTGCGATAGTTTGCTAGAGTAGAGCTAGCATCTGGTGGAATAAGAGAACGCACTAAGGGAAAATTTTCCTCAAGTAACTTGTAGTCTTAAGAAGTTTGATTTCCCTTGCAGATCAACAGTCGTTGTGTGCAGAGTTTCTCACTCCATAAGGGAGTGTGAATAATAGAGAAAAAGGGAAGAGGAGATTTTTTATATTTGTTGAGATGGGCACTGTTGGACTTCGAGATCAGGACAGGTTGGATGGTGTTTCCAACTATGTCATCTAAAAGGAAAGAATGTCCTTCCTTCTAGATGAATATGGTGTGAAGCCTTTTATAGATGCAGTGGTAGCTATCCCTACGGATGTAGATCAATTGAAGAGTATAGAAAGGAGATGTCACAAGAAAAGAGGTTGATCCTTGATGGTGTTTCAGATCACATTGTTTCACACATAGATAGAAAAGGGATTGGGATAGAAATGTGGGAGACTCTCACCATGTTGTACCAGGGCATTTCCAAGCAGCGGAATATATACTTAGAAGAGAAGTTTAGATGCACCAAGACGCAGAAAGGGGAAGACATAAACCCCTTCCTCACTAGGATTCAGGAGATATGGGATCATATTGTAGTTGTTGGGGTAGCACCTCAACCCATAGAGCTAGTGCGATTGGGACTAAACAGTGCCTCCAAGGAGTGGCATGTATTTGTCCAAAGCATTTTGGGTAGAGACACCTTTCCAAGGTGGGACGGGATGTGGGTCGATTTGTAGCAAGAGGAGTTGAGAAGAGAGCTAGTGAAGAGATCCATCAGTGGCAATAGTAGTGGATTGAAGCAGTTGAAGGAGGAGGAGAATGTGGCCCTCGCATTAAAGAGTCCTAGTTAGGGATATGGGGAGTAGTGAAAGAAGAGGAAGGACCTGTCAAAGGTCAAGTGCTTCAAATGTGGTGAGCTTTGTCACTACAGTACCCAGTGCCCTCTTAGGATGAAGGACAAGGAGGAGAAGCAAGACCTACAGGCAGCATCAACAGAGATCGATAAGTTTTCCTCCAGGCTGGAGGAATACTTCGCCGTGTTTGCCGATATACCCCCAGGAGTCAAGTGGGGTGACTTCGTGCTATAGCACCGAAGTGCTACAGATGGGTAGGATTCTTGAAGGGGTCCACCTCTTGAGTCAATACGTTGATAAGGGGGCCCACATTATTCAGTAGCAGGATGGATGAGTGGCAATAGAGGTAGTTAGATGTCAGAGTGACAGATGCAGAGTCTAGTTGTATGTCAGATGTTGGGGAGCACAGTGTAGAGTTGGCAGCAATGCAGGTGGCATAGTTTAGATTCATCAGCAACGTATATGCCTGAGTGACAATGCATATACTAGCAGCAGTCACAGATTTAGGAAACAAATGCATCATACTTATCACAATTTATTTAGTATTTAGGATTCTTTTCAGTTGCAGATGTTGCAGTTATAGCAGCAACACATGAGGAGGGAGTTGCAGTGTAGATGCATTGTTGGAAACAATTCAGTAAGGTTAGCAGCACCACTGATGCAACACATATTAGAGTTTCATAGTAATTGGTGAGTAGCAATAGCCAAACATTAGCAGCGTGACAGGAGATGGTGCAAAGACATGGTGTTGCTATAGGAGGCAACAACTCTAGAACATATTCCTCACTAAGAGCAAGTGTTAGTTTTTGTAGCATCAGATGTGTTCTAACCTTAAAATTTTGTGGAGAGGCTAGAATGCATGAGATCTCCAAAACCCATAAATTGTTTTTCGAAATTCCGTTTAGAAATGACTTAGTTAGATTATTAGTTAATTTTTAAATATTTCCTAAGTCTAAACTTAGGGAATATGACTAATTAATCAGAATTAACAAAGTTAAGGTGTGAATGCTCTAGAAACTCACACGAATCAACTTCAAGTTAATCCTAGCCATTGATTAATATCTAATCTTGGTTGTTGAACTCTCAATAGAGGATTATAAGAAGAAGTCGATGGGGCTTGGAGACTTCACTTGAGAGGTTCGATTTCATGAGCAGATCGATTTCCATAGTAGCAATAGTTAATTTCTGGAGAGAGAGCCAGTGAATCCGGAGGAAGATTTCCAGTTCTGGTGAGGTCATTTACAAAGAGGCAAGTGAAGCCACAGTGAGGCTGACGCAGAGAAACGCAATAGTCTCTAGAGGCAATTTTGAATCTACTGGGAAAAGCTAAGTTTGAGTGCTAGAAGTTGTATAGAGGTTCCACAGGGTAGGAGAGACATTTTCCTAGACAACAACATAATAGATAGCTTCAGGGGAAGTTGGTTCGAGTTGAGTGTAGAAGTGATTGCTCTAGGGTAATGAAGTAGCTGTGCATAGCTAGTTTGTATGACTCAATTTGGGCTGAGGTGAGAGCCCAAATTTGCTTATGGAGTGAGGAAATTCCTCACTAGATTTTTCTTGCCAATTTTTCTCTATAGGATTGCCAGTTTCGGTATCCAGTTGTACTCATATTATTTCACTACTGCATAATAATAAAACGCTCAGTTGCTACACCGATTTTCCCAAGTTGGGTAGTTCCAGGGACATTGGTCCAAAAATAACTGTCATTCTATGTGTCTGCACTAGTAATTCTTCCAGTGTTTACTTCTTCCACAATGTATTTGTGTAGGTTGCAGTGTGATTGATTCAGTATTTGTTGTAGCAAACAATAAATAAATTATTAAAATTAATTAGGAGAATTATTTCCAGTCACTGCAGTAGGATTTAGGTTTACGAATTTTCACACAATGATGTATTATGTGTTCCAATTCTTTCCTAAAACCTTATATCAATATATCAAGTCACTCACTTATGTAAAGGTAAAATTATTGATTTTTCACCTCACCAAGTTGTAATTAAGGATGTAAAAGATCCTAATATGTCTTTTCCACATGAGTAGTTGATGATATTACCTAGTTGTACAAGTTTGACAACTTTGGGACATCACCTTTTTCCTTTTATTGTTCACAATGATAAGTTGAGCAAACTTTGGCATGAGTGATTTGGTCATATAAACTATTTCTCACTATAGCAATTATGTGATCAAAATATGGTGAGGGGTCTTCCTCTCATTTCTTACGTAAAATATGTTTGTGCTCTCGGCCAACATCATCAAGAGAGTGTTGACAAGTGTGCCTCTTGGCACACCTTAACCCTTTGCATCTTGTTCACAATGATTTGTGTGGTCCATTTTCTTCTCCTTCTTTCCTGGGGTTCAAGTATTTCTTAACCTTCATTGATGACTTCTCCATATGCACTTAGGTTTATTTTTGAAAAGTTAAGAGTGAAGTTTTTTACTTGTTCTTGGCTCACAAGGCCCTTGTGGAAAAACAATATGGACTCAACTACAAAGGTTAAGAACAAATAATGGAGGTGAATATGTCAACAATAAATTTACAATTTACTGCACTACACAGGACATTTAAATGCAACATATTGTTCCATATACACACAAAAAATGATGTTATTAAAATAAAGTATCATACATCAAAGGAAATGGATAATTGTATGATTCAATCTAAGGCATTAAGTCTTTATTATTGGGTGAAAGTAATCAATTGTGCAAATTACATAGCACATTGCAGTCCTACAAAGGCTCTAGGCAATATAACATTGAAATATGCATGGACTAACATTAAGTTGGATGTAAGTCACTTCTGTATCTTTGATAGTGTAGCATGGGCTCACGTTCCTTAGACGAAAGGAAATATTTATAGCCTAAAAGTGAGAAGTGTATTTTTGTTGGATACTTTTAAGATGTAAAAGGTTATAGACCTCTTAAACATCAGTCCGATGAAATAGTCATTAGAGGAGATGTTAAATTTGATGTAAATCTCTTGGCTTGCAACCCTAATTTGATAATTGTTCCCTCTTCAGCATGAGATCCATCTTATTCAAATGATGACATCGAGGATGAAATTCCACCTCCATATACTCACATTCCTCCATATGATTCCATTGAAAATTAACCTGCACTAGCACCATAGCCTCCCAAATGGGTTTGTTAAATATGTGAAGTAGTTGGTGGCCTTGCTGGTGATTCTACAAATAAACGTTGCACTTGTTCATAGATTTGTTGAGCCTCATCTCTTTTGGCTCAAAATTTAGAGGTTCACGATCTATAAATATTTACAGAAGCTTCAGGTCATCGATATTGGGAAATATAAATGAATGAAATTTATCGTTACTTGATGGAGAATGATATTTGGCAACTTGTACCTCTTCCAAAAGGAAGAAAACTTTTAAGATGTAAATGGGTATACATAACTAAGTATGCATCAAATAGAAGTGTTGAAAGAAATAATGCCCTGTTAGTTGCTAAAGGATTCTCTCAATATTAAGGAATTGTGACTACAATGAAACCTTTTCCCCTATCATAAAAATGAATTACATTTGCCTTGTTTTAGTCCTTGCTACCTCACATGGATGGGAGGCCCATTAGATGGATGTTAAATTTGACTTCTTGCATGGGGATAAATAAGAAGAAATCTACATGGAACAACCTCTTGGCTATTTTAAGGGTGACACTAGCCATGTTCATTGCCTTAAGAAATCTCTTTATGTTCTTAAACAAGCTCCTTGAGCGTGTTATGTGAAAATAGATAGCTTTCTTCTTAACTCTAGCTTCTCTAGATGTCATTCTAACCCTAATGTATACACTAAGATAGTAGGAAGCCATTTCACAATCATTTTTATTTATCTCGATGACCTTATCCTCACTAGGAGTGACCCTAAAGTTTTAACCCATGTGAATTCAAGCCTTTATAAGAAGAAGTTTAAAATGACATACATAGGATATTTGCATTATTCCCTGGCCTCCAAGTATTTCAAACCAAGGAAGTAATTTCTCGTTCCTAATATAAGTATGCATCTGATGTTATTCATCTTTTTCACATGGAATATTGTAAACCATCCCCTTCTTCCTTTTAGTCTGGAGTTAAACTTATTACCACCTGCGCTACACTCAAAGTTGATGCCACTTTGTATTTCCAATAAGTTGGTTGCCTCTTATATTTGACTCATCCTTGTCCTGATATTTCCTTTATTTTTGGTCTTGTTTCCTGGTATATGCAAACATCGTATGAAAGTAATTGGAAAGAAACAAGAAGGATACTTAGATATATTCATGGTGCAATTCAATTTCAGATGCATTACAATTGAGGGGGGAATTCTTTATTGGTTGATTTCATTGATTCAGATTAGGCTAGCGACCCTGATGATTGGAATACTATTGCAAGTTATGTTTTTAGTCTTGGTTCTAGCCCTATGACTTGGGATTGTAAAAAGGTAGTAGGTTATTGCTCATTCTTCAGTATAAGAAAAGTACCAAGCAACGGTTAATGTAAGTCAAGAATTCTTGTCGCTTCAACAAATCCTTTTAGACTTTTGAATCCAACAGTTGTATCTGATCACCCTCTTGTGTAACAATTATACTTCCATCAATCTCACCAAATATATGTTCAACAACAACATAGCAAACACATTGAGCTACATATGCACAGCCTCAAAAAGGTCATTCATGACTCAGTTCTTGAAGTGATCTTTTTCCCTAGATATGGTCAAGTTGTAGATTTTTTCACAAAGTCTCTTATAAAAGTGAATTTTTCTAAACTCGAGTCTATGTTAGGAGTTTAGGAAATTGTCATTAAAGGGGGATAGTATCTAATGCCTCCTTTATTCTCCAAGTTTGTCACCTTTGTAAATCCTTCAATCCTATCCAAATTTGTTCTAGAGGGAGGATGTTAGGATATTTAAACACTTAGGAATTAGTTAATTTCAACTTGGTATAATGTGTTTATTAGGTAAATATATGTTTCTTTATTATGCATTAGTTTCATTGTAATTTGACAACAACAACATGTTCTAGACATAGAGTAATTCGATGGATCATATTCTCCTTGATAGTAATGCCCATTGATCCATGGCTTAATACTCGATTGTTCCATGATCTATATTTAAGGAGCATGGAGGGTCATGGATGATGATCTATTGTGAGAACTCTCTTATGTGAAAAAAATTATTTTGCATTAATAAAATTGTTTGGCTTGGTTAACTTAACTGGGGTCATGAATTGTTTCCCACCTAAAGGGTTCTAGCCACGTAAAAATATGGCATTGCGATCCTTAATCTAGTTGTGTGATTGGTCATTGAAGATTTTGTTCTTGTATGGTGTTGGAAGTGTGCTTTTATTGATGTAAGGTTTTGCAATGTCATTGATTTCAAAGGAAGTGTTGTGTAGTGTCTCACAACAGAGAATCAAGTAGGTGGTCCAAGGTGGTAAAAGGAAAAACATCGAAGTTATTTGGGCCCCCACGTCTTCATATTCTATGGATTATATCCGATCTATAAAAATATCTGGTCCCTCGAGGGACCATTGATCCTCGTATCTAGATATCTCATCAAACAACAAAATACCAAGCCCCCAAAAGACTCGAATATCAAATATTAAATTGTACCAATATGGGTAATTAACTTAATAAACATGATCAGTAGATACCAAATGGGTTTAGTGATGTTAATCATGCTTGGAAATGGATGCTTTGTGATTGAGCATCCCTATATGACGCGAGAATAGATATGGAGTAACACAACAATGGTAGGTCAAATACAAAGGTACCGAGCATCAAAGGTTATATTATGTAAAAATTAAAAATGATAGGCCAATATCTAGTGTGACAGGACAAAAAGGTGGGGTGGTAAGGAGATGATGTGGCTCCTAGGGAATGATAGGTGGTATGATTAATGATGTGGTTGTAGCAGCGAGTGAAACATGGTAGGAAAAAATGAAGTTTTTGGTAAGCCAATGGGGCTTTCTCAAGTGACACATGACAATATTAGTGAGACATGGCAGATGACATGGCAAACATTGATTACTCCATAATGGTTTGATATGGCAGACCTAGAGGTCTTAGGACTCGTGCCAGGAATGGGTTCAATAATATTTTCATGTGTTATTTTTTGTGGTTGAAAGACCAAAAGGTTTTGGTTGCAAGCCACGATCACAAAGAGCTAAGGGCTCAACCCTTGGAGGCTTGTGCATATCAAGCTTACTATATGGGGCCATGTAATATTAGTCTTTTCAAGATGAAGGAGAAGCTTGATACCTGATATGGATGGTCGTGGTTACAACCTATCACACTTTTGTGTAGGGCACATGTTTTGCAATGTTCTGGTATAACATGGCAATGGTGGGTCCCCTACTACGGTGCTAGAATGGATAACATGTTGAAGCACCCTAATGTGTGATGTTCCAATATGATAGGGAAAATGTCATCAAATGGACAAGAAAGTGTAATGGTCGTTAATTCATAACAATGGTACCAGGTATTAGTATAACAACAAATATATTATGTTTAAATATAACATTAGCTGTCAGGATTTCAAGAATCTGGATGTCCAATCCTTTTGTAATCAATCCACATGGAAGCTAATATATTGGGAATTAAGCATGAGGCCCATAATTTTTCCCATTATTTCTTGTACACCTCTATATTGACCCCAAAAAGGTCTTAATACCATTATCACTTGTGTCGACTTATGTCTAGATCACACTTCTATGTTGTGTTTGCCTAATCAAGAAAATGACTATAAAGACATCAATCTAGAAGTCGTAAAGGGTGCATTAGATGTGATAGTGTTGTAATCTAAGACAAAGAGAAAGTGTGAATAAGACTACAATATGTGGGTTGAACATGAAGTATAAAGATGAATTATGAAGAAGACATGTAATCCATGGAGTTTACTGGTCCAAAACAGAGTACCAAAGTATGTAGTGAATTCTATGGTCGAGTAAAAGTTTGTGTATTAGGTGAACAAAATGAGGCTGAGTGCTAAAGTGAATATGATTGTTGCAATAAGTGAGAGGAGTAGTGTTTAATCCTAGTAGTAGATAAGTCTTGTAGTAAACAAATTGCATTGACATGACTATAATTACATAGCAGAGAGTAGTGTGGAGAGTTGTGTCCTTAAGGGGATAGGTGTCTCGTGTTTCCCTCTGGTTGGTGATAGTATATTGATGTAACAATAGGTTGGTACCTACAAGAATATTCTTACAAATTGGTTTTTTTTTGTTTTTGTTTTTTTTGTTTTTGTTTTTTGTTTTTGTTTTGTTTTTTTGTTTGTTTTGTTTTTTGTTTTGTTTTGTTTTGTTTTGTTTTTTGATTTTTTTGTTTTTTTTTTGTTTTTTTGTTTGTTTGTTTTTTTTTTTTCTCTCTTTAAGGGTTTCCATGTACATTTGGTGTTCTCATGTGTTGCTTATGTGGTTGATGTTTATATGGTTTGTGTTAGTGTTGGTCTTGGTGAAATCTCAAGTGCTAACAATTTGAATTGTTTATAAATTGATAAAATAAAGTGAATCATCCCCCCCTCTTAACATAATCATAATTCCAACAATTGGAATCAAAGAAGGTTCCTTCAGAGACAGTCTAACCACTATAAGGTAGATCACAAGAGGTCATGACTAATCACAAGGGTTGTTCCTCAAGCAAATCTCACCTATTTGATGGAACACACTACACCTTCTGGAAGGTAAGGATTAATATTTATATCATGTCTCTAGGCGTTGACATTTGGATATTTATTGAGAATGGTTATCATGTTCCAACAACTCATTCAAATGATTCAAACGTTAAAGATAAATACTCAAACAATCGAAATGCAGAGAATGCCATCTTGTGTGGTCTAATAGATATAGAGTTTGTCAAAATAATGTATTACAAATCTGCAAAAGAGATTTGGGACAAGATTTAGAGTAGGTATGAAGGGTAAAGCTTCAAACTCATAAAGCACAATTTGAAAGTTTGAACATGGATGAAAATGAAAATGTTGTAACTTTGTTTCTTCATGTAGATGATATTGTTAATACTATAAAAGGTATTTGTGAAAAATTAGAGGAATAAGATATTGTGCATAGAGTACTAATATCTCTTCCCTAGAGGTTTAATCCAAAATTTTCAGCATTGAAGAAATGGCAGGCCTTTAAAAACTATGGACTCTCTACATGGAATCCTCATTGCATATGAAATGAGAATCTAGAAGGATAATTCGGGTTCAAATGATGCAACATTCAAAGTAGAAAAGGATACAATCAATTAAAATGCCCACGTAGTTTCCTACCACAAACCAAATGAAGAAGAAGCTCAATTTGTAAGAAAGCTTAAGCGAGGGTTGGAAAATTCAAAGGTAAGCTTCCTTTCAAATGCTTTGAGTGTGGGAGAATACAACATTATGCATCAAAATATCCCTATGCAAGCTTAAATGATGGTGATGATAAAATGAGATATAATGATAAATCCAAATATCACAATCATGAAAGGAAAGAATATGTTAAAAAGAAGAGTTTTTATTCCAAAGAGAATAGTGTTTCATCTAATAAAGGTGATGAATATATGTTTGATGATGAAAGAGGAGAATTCCTATTCATTTCTTTGAATAATGAAGATACTAACTAGAAGGATCAAAGAGAAAACATAGATTGTGAAGAAGAAGTTTATGGGGAGTTAGACCTTGAAGGAGAACCTGTAAGTGCCTTAGAAGAAATACAAATTCTAAGAATTAAGGTGAAACAACTCGAAGGATAGTTGCACAAATATGAGAATTAAGATTGTGACGAAGCATCAATCACTCTCTTAAAAAATAAACTACAAGAAACTAAAATAATAAAAGATATTTTGACTAGTCAGCCAAAAGAAGGGGAAAATCATTATGAGAATTTAGACACTGAATTTGTTTCCTTAAGAAAGGAACTAGAGAAATAAATTGTTCAATTGAACTAAAGTTTAAAATTTGTAAAATGAACTAAAGTGTTAGATCGAATTCTCAGCTACCATAGGTCTTCTTTAATTAAGACAAGTCTTGGTTATAAAGAGAATCATGAGAACTCCAAGAGGTAATAAAGCACAAAGAAAACACTAAAGGAATGTAATGAGGAGCTTAAAATAT
Organism: Pinus taeda; assembly: GCA_000404065.3. Lineage (NCBI taxonomy): Eukaryota > Viridiplantae > Streptophyta > Pinopsida > Pinales > Pinaceae > Pinus > Pinus taeda. Next base: position 34,562 of record APFE030113979.1, on the reverse strand, counting down.
TCACTAATACACTCAAGGCTTCTATTAGAAATAAAATAAGGATGAAGAATAAAGTTACAACTTAGCAAAAACATGAGCCTGCCAACAACTTCAGAAACAGAGTAAAGGAGCAGTAGAGACTTGAATCTTCAATCATGATTGGATTAGAAGATCTATTTTCTCATGAAGGTTCATTTCTTCCATGTATCAAAATCTCTTCTTGGGTTATTGTTCAGGTAAATTTATTACCTATCATTTAATTGTCAACCCGGGGGTGTCGTAAAACTTGCGAAGCGTGCATGCACTATATATGCTAGAAATTAACTTTAAATTTAGATCAATCTAACTACGAAACCAAATAATGAAAAACCAAATTCACCTATTCTAATTCAGCACTCAATTCAAAAGAAATTATAGTACAATTATAGTACATCCCGCAAAATTGAAATCTTAATCTTTCAATCTTGCAGGAAATGAAAAACACACCACTCCTTCATAAATGAAAGCAAAAACAATCATTCTTAATCTCTCACACAAGAAAATATATGAAAGCAAATAAAAACAAATGCTCTTAACTTCTAGGTAGAAAGCAAATGAAAACAATCACTCTTAACCTCTCACACATGAAAAGATATGAAAACAAATAAAAATAAATGCTCTTAACTTCTAGGTAGAAAGAAAATAAAACAATCGCTCTTAACCTCTCACATAGGAAAATATATGAAAGCAAATAAAAACAAATGCTCTTAACTTCTAGGTAGAAAGCAAATAAAGACAATCACTCTTAACCTCTCACAGACGAAAATATATGAAAGAAATGAATCTTAATCTATGAAAATAATAAATCTTAATCTATGAAAAACAATAAATCTCACACATTATAGGTGGCCAATCCAAAAGCATGAGAGATGGAAAGTTGAGAGGCTCCAAATGCAAGCATAACCAAATCAAGGTGAACATCGCTCATGAGCATGGTGCCAAATCCAAATTCTATATTCAAAACATGAGCATTTCCCCAACTTTACACATGCCTTTCAAAGAAGAAAGCTCTCCTATTTATACAAAAACATAAGAAGTTACCTCATTAATGGAGGTCCATTATTCTCTCCCTAGATCCCTAGAAAATCTCATAGAGTTACAAATCAAATAGGTAATTATGAGACACATATCCTCTTTGACCTTTCTCCAAATCTTCTTCCATATCTTGAAGATAATTCGAATTTGAGTATTGGAGGCCACATAAGGGTGCCTTGGAAGCTTCCAAATGACCTACACATGTCATGAAACTCAAGCCACTTTTAAGTATTAGCAAGTATATATCATTTTTCTAAATTTTAACCATTTAATTCACTTATAATACTAGAAATCGTTAACTTTTGCAAAACACAAATGTAACCCATATAATTATGAAAATGGAGGCTAATGAAAGGTTATATGGTCATGGAGTTGTGACATGTGAGTGAAATGGTGGTGATAAAGGTGAAAGTGGATGATATTATGAATACATTTTGGAGACTCTACAATTATCATCATACCTATAACAATTTTGTTAATAAGGCAATAAATTGTAGAGATTATTTTATGAGAAATAAAAACAAAGCAATATATGAAAATTCATGGAATGTTTATGGGAAGAGAAAACTATAATTTTGTGTTGAGAAACCAATAGGCTAGCAAATTAGGGTTGGTTTCTCTTACTTGATAATTTTTTCTGAATGTTTGTTGGCTTCTTATTTATTTTATTATGTTCTCTTTATTAAACAATTACCAAAGCATAAAACCATGAAGACTACAAGAGACAAAGAACACAAAGATATAGGCTCCAAGCCAAGGAAAAACCCCACATGGGGGAAATCAAACCAAATTCTCTTCTTATAGAATCAGACTAAAGTGAGGAATCCATGACCAAAAAACCAAGACCAAGGCTTCCCACAAGACCCAATTCAACCCTCCTTCAAACCTCTTTCAACCAAGTCAAATTTAACAAAGTCAACAATAGTCAATTCCTCTTCAAATCTGGTAAAACTTAGATTTTCGGACCTGTAATTATTCCTGAAATATTTGACCCTTGCAACAGTAAAAAATTTCATACATGTTTCAGAGTTTATGGAAAAAATCACAATATTCTCGCTCCTTTGATCTTCGCTCTCTCTCCTTTGACTTTTGCTCTTCTTCCTTAGACTTTCGTTGGTTTTTCTTCTCTCGCTTGCAAAAAAATCGAAGTGATGATTATGATAATCAAATGAGATCGAGTTGCACTGTACTTATAGATGTATAGGAGATCAAATTTGTCCCTTTCAGGGCCGACTTGGCCTTGTGGGTGATAAAATGATACTTTTTGACTCAAAATAAAATTTTATTTTTTTCTTACAAATTGTCCAAATGGGACTTTGAAACATGACAAAAAATTGTTATGATGAAAAAACCCTAGAACCGTGAAGAACGTACTTTTACTATATAAATATAATAATAATAATTTTTTTCTTCTTTTTGTTTTTATAAGAATATACATTAATACAAGTACAATGATAATTATGAAGATCGAACCTAGTTACATTTTTCAACACTCCCTCTTGACTAGGGAGGTATTCATAATGACTCGACAGGATACAAGGATACTCTCAAATTGAAATATTCTCATAAGAGTAGTTCAGATTGATAAGCATCATCAAGCATCAAAGCAACCAACATTGTCAATTATAAAATAGCAAGGCCTTCACTGACAAGCTCTAAATCTCCATGAGATTAGAGCACAATTCCAGGAGGCATAAATTTGGACACCACCACCGCCTCTAAAGGCACATGCCCCATCCAATGTTCACTAGGGATGTCCTTACAAGACTATTCTTATATTGGATATCACCCCATCCTCAAATAATATCGATCCTTGGAACTACTCTTTTTCTTATGTCGAGATCTAGTTATAGCTTATAGGTTCCTATCTTGCATCACATCACAATGAGCTTCGACCTTCCTAGATTTTTGTCAATTTTCACATAGCTCTAACATGTCATCAAGTAGTTCGTAAAACAACGTATTGAGCCAAACTCCTTCAACATTGGTCACACAAGCCTTTACACACTCTATCTTCATGACAAGATTTTGCCTTCACCAAATTTCAATAAATTATATCATCTTCCATTAATCATCAGTAACATATTTGTCAGCAATAGTACCTATCAAACTAATCAATGTAGAGCCAATTATAGCTTCCTCTTTCCAACTGAGGAAGGTGACCTTATTTTAGGATAATATAGAACTCATCATATCATCAAGTGATCAACAAACTGTCTCATGACTTCTTATATCAATTTTTTGCCTTTCCTGCCTTTAAAGTGTACACACTTATGATCTACATTCTTCCTAGAAGTCATACCATATCCAAACATTATGATGTCATTCCTCATTATCAGAGTTGCCAAAACAAGTGATGCTACTCCAAATTTCAAGTTGTAATATTCTTCAAGTCACTTTGTGCTTCTAGCTCCCTCTAAAATTGACATTACTTCCTTTCTCAAATTCTTCAAGAGACCATATTGGATGATAATCGATACTAACATTTGTTTTTTCCATATGTTATGTTGTTATATATCAAACAACCATGTGGAAGAGTCTTGACTTTCCTATCTGTCCAAGACATATCATGCTTATGCTCCCAAGTATATTTCTGCATCCCGCTCTTCCTTTAATACTTTCTTAAGGTATGAGTCTTTTTCTAGATATCCAATAAAGAACCTTTTTCTAAGTTAGGGATACTTCTTCCTTTCATACTGTCATTTAGTTGACTTCTTTTGAACTACTACTTTAACCTTCTTTAAAGATGATTTCCATGGATGATAACATTGCTTCTTTATGATGAGAAATGCTTTAATTATGCTTTCATGTTGGTTCTAGACTATCTCCATACCTTCATATATCTAGATTGCTTCAATGTTACTTCCATGTTATACTAATAGAATACACTTCTATGATGTTACTTTGATTCTTCCATTCACATTTTTGAGGCAAAATATTATGTTGTAGAAACTTCTATAATGTTGCGTAATGACCTTGATTCTGCAAATGGTTATGCTTCTATAGTAGATCTTTGTAGCCCCTTTTTTGCTAGGTAATTGATCAAATGCTCAATATTTAGCTCAAAATTCAAATTTCTCATATTGGCTCGAAAATTGTATGGCTGCATCCATCTCGTTAAGACGACCGCAACGAAATTCGTTTTGTCGAAAACAAAGCTCGGATGGAGGAGAAAAGCCCTGATGTTCGTTTCCCTAAACAACTAAAAAAATTGCAGAATGGGACAGAATGATGACATGGCAGTCCAGTCAACAGTCCAGTCAGTAAGGGGAATTTTCTTCAGTTTTCGCCAAATGGATCTGTGACAAGTGTCACCTCCAAATTCACCAATGTGGTTGTGTGCAAGGGATTTGATTTATTTATTATTTAATTAAATATTATTATATATTAGTTTTTATGTTATAATATATATATATATATATAATTTTAACTATTAATTAAATATTAATCATTAACCTAGTCCGAATTAATGGCATATAAACATTATAGTGTATGGCATATTACATATTCGAATGGTGTATATTAAAGTTGATGGCATATAGTGTTTAAAAAATGTGATGGGGGAGGGCGGGTTTGAACCCGTGACCTCCCCCTCCTATTCCTTATGCCTTAAGAATGAGCTAGGGATAGGGCAGTTGAAAGGAGGGCACACACACCATATTTAAATGCGTGTTTTATGCTGACGGCGGAGAGGAGGGAGCCAACCCCCTCTTCATGCAACCTCAGCGATACGTCCAAGGGCCAACAAAAGCGTGATCAGTGCGCCATTAATCCATATTTAAGCCTAATTAAATCATTCATTAAGTTAGAGGAATTTATGGCAGAGCTGCCAAATCTGGAACCGCCACCAAACTTGGCGAACTTAACTGGAGTCTCTCCAGATTTAGCAGAGGTTTTCTAGGAAAAACTGTTTGAGCCATAACTTACTCAATTTTCGACCAAATTGAGATAAAAAGGAAGTGTTCTTAGCTAATTTGGACCTTCTGAACACATTGGTGCAGGTATCAGGAGTCATAGAGATTTGTAGACAACATTTTTGCCACATTGAGCTAATACAGAGGCCCAAGCCATGGAAGCTAAACCGAGGAGATTTAGCCCAGGAGGGGTGAATTCCTTCATCAAAACACTATGTTAATGTGTTTCTTTGATGGTTTGTTGTACTGTACATGTTTTTTGTTCATTATTGATTTTTGAAGTTATTTTTCTCATGAATGTCTTGTTTAACTTAAGGAAATTTACCTGTTTGTAAGCACCAACAACCAAGGAAACCTCAACTCAAAAAGAAAGAAGCAAGCACATGTTTATTAATCTATAATTGTTCTTAGCACAACAAAACTAATCATACAAAAACGGATCAATAACTCCTTCTAGATGACTATAAAGTGCTTTATGGCCCAAATCCTTCTATACTTCCTTGCTATAAGATTAGATGACTGCTTCCAACCTATTTTTATTATAAGATGCAACTAATTATGTAGACTATAATTCTTCCAATGTTATAAACTCCTTTCCATGATACCATAATTTGCAAATCACAAGACTCTTCTTGATCTGGTTTTAAGAAGGAATGAAATGAAATACAAATTCAAACCAAAACACATAGATATAGTTGAACATAAATTCAATTAATAAATAAAAATTGTTGATATATATTTACATACATAAGAGAAACAAAAATGCTTGGGCGATGGTAGCTTATCTCTAAGAAGAGACGTGGTGGCTACATGCCTTTTGAACAGTGTTACAATGAGGCTCAAAGGCCTTTTATTATTGAGAAATAATGGAAAACCCTAAACATCGGAAAATATAACTCTAGGAGATGAAGTGCCAAAAGTTTGTGGGCCCCGTTGGGATTAGTTGGAATGCCAACTTCTCAGTGTCGTAATTTGGGCATATGATCTTCGTTTGGCACACATGATACCACATTAGAAAGATCTATCTGAGAACAACAAAATTTCTCAGCAATCCACTAACCCACGAGCTATAATCTTGGCACATTTTCCCAAAAAATGTCATTTAGGGCCTCCAAATAGCTTCGGAAATTCAGGACCCAAGAAACTACCAAAAAGAGAAAGTTGTGCTATAATTAAGGAAACTTAAAGGAAACAATGTTGGGGTTCCAAGTGGAATAGGTGGGTGGCCACCAATATTCACCTGGATTAGTCCTCCCCCCTTAGGAAGCAATGTGTAGGTTTTAACCCCATACAGAAATTACCTGTATACGAATTCTAAAACACAGAAAAATAAACAATGGGAGAGCATAACACATAAAACACATATACATAGAGATTTTCCCATTGGATCCCAAAACCGGGACTACCAGCTTGATTTTTCATTATTTTCCTTTCAATGTTATAATACATATTTATACATGACGAAGCATTCAATACCATGGACCGAAAACCATCGCATCCAATACCATGGACCGAAAGCCATCGTGTCCAATACCATGGACTGAAAAACCATTGCGTCCAAAAAACATGTGCAAAAATCATGCACAAAACCATAGGTGGGTCCGCCCAACCTAACATAAGGTCCAAAATCAAAATTTTATGGGGCGCTGCCCCAGACCTCATAAAGTGGGGTTACGGATACCCCTCAAACCCCCTGTTAACTACGTGGAAAGAATATAACACAACCCAACATTCTCCCACTTGTTGTTTTCTTTCCACAGGAGAGCTCAGTCATTTTTCCAGCCCTGAAACGCCCATTGTTTCTCTACACCAGGAGAACTTCTCAAAGCTCACAGATTTTGTCATTGCATCTGCAATATTCTTCAAAGTGTCCACCTTTACCAGCAAAATCTTTTTTTCTTCTATCATATCCCTCACAAAGTGATACTGAACATCAATGTGCTTTGTCTTTGAATGATATGCAGGGTTTTTTGCCAAGAAATTTGCACTTTGGCTATCACAGTCTATCCTTATAGCTTCCTGTACTAACCCCATACTTGAACATAATCTCTGCAACCAAACTGCTTCCTTGCTTGCATGAGTGGTTTCCATGTATTCTGCCTTTGTAGTTGATAGTGCCACTACAGATTGTTTCTTACTCATCCAACTGACTGCACCTCCAAATAGGTTAAACACATAACCACTTGTAGATCTTCTTTGATCTATATCTCTAGCCCAGTTTGCATTAACAAAGCCACGAATATCCAACACTCTGTCCAATCCTGGTCTTCCTTGGTAGCACAAACCATAATCACTAGTGCCATGCAAATACTTGAAAACCCGCTTCGCTATTGTCCAATGGTTCTTTCTTGGTTTTGACATAAACCTGCTCAATACTCCCACTACATGTGCAATGTCTGGTCTATTACAGACCATTGCATACATCAGGCTACCAATTGCACTTGCATATGGAACATGAGACATGTTCTCTTCCTCTTCTTATGTCTTGGGACACTGTTCAGCAGATAACTTTACACCTACAGGAATAGGAACCTTCACCGGTTTAGTATCCTGCATATTAAACCTCTGCAATATTGTCT
>APFE030113979.1:0-23706 GCA_000404065.3 Pinus taeda | reverse complement strand
CACTAATCTTTATCCACCAACAGATCCTCCATCTTGAGTTTCCACAACTCAAAACTCTGACCATTAAATTTCTCGATCTCTATCTTTCCACCACTCACCATCTTCTTTCACCACCAGAATCGATCTCACAGATCTCCCACTAAACAGGGTTTACCACAAGCCTGAGCAAAACCCCTCAACAACAAAAGCGTCCCCTTGAAGCCAAAAACATCTCTGATACCAAATGTAGGTTTTAACCCTGTATAGAAATTACCTGCATACAAATTCTAAAACATAGAAAAATAAACAATGCGAGAGCATAACGCATAAAACACATATACACAGAGATTTTCCCACTGGATCCCAAAACGGGGACTACCAGCTAGATTTTTCATTATTTTCCTTCCAATGTTATAATACATATTTATACATGCCGAAGCATCCAATACCATGGACCAAAAACCATCGCATCCAATACCATGGACTGAAAACCATCGCGTCCAATACCATGGACCAAAAAACCATTGCGTCCAAAAAACATGTGCAAAATCATGCACAAAACCATAGGTGGGTCCGCCCAACCTAACATAGGGTCCAAAATCAAAATTTTCCAAAGTGGGGTTACGGCTACCCCTCAAACCCCCTATTAACTACGTGGAAAGAATATAACACAACACAGCACAATGGTCTCCATTGTGTTGAGTGTCTTCTTAAGATGGGGAAACTTATGTTGAAATTGGTCCCTAGTGAGCCACTTGCCTTGGTGTAGGTGCTGGCCAGCTTTGAAAACTCGATACATTTGGATACTCTTTTAGCGAGTGTTCTTGATATGTGTGTCCATGATACGATCAATGGTAGCATTTTCAATTCATCTTAGGTTGATTTCTATTTGTGTTAGCTGCTCAACAATGTTTCATGTGTCCAACAATGGTGGAAAGTATGGCCGAAAGCAGTCCACATTGAATATAGGGTGCAAGCCAAAGAATGGGGGTATATTGAGCTTGAAAAAATTGTCTTCCAAAGCCTTGGTGATGGTGCAAGTCCCATATTGAAGTGGTCAAAGCTTTCGATGGGATATGACAAGGCATTCTTTTTGCAAATGCAACCAAACTTTGTTGCCCACTTGAAATTTATGTGGCACCTGATGTTGATCATGACGTTGTTTTTACTTGTCCCTGGCTTTATCCAAGATGTCCTGAACCTGCTGGTGGATGTGTGGAATGCTTTGAATAAACCTAGTGTCTTTATCAACTTCGGACTGGACATGGGTGGATTATTCATGTGCAGTTGCAAGAGGCAGTGCAACATCAATGGGACATAATGGTTGAGATATGAGGCCCACTTGAAAGGGGTTGTGTCTAGTCTAACTATGGAGAGATCTATTATAAATGTTTACATATAGTGAAGAATCGCATCCCATGTTCACGGATACTTAGAGTTGTACATGTGTAGTATGTGCGCAATCATATTGTTGATGACCTCTATCTAGCCATCAGTTGGGGATGGAATGAAGTCAACTTGGTGAGCAAGGTGTCCAACAATGACCAAGATCTTGACTAGAATGCACCCAAGAACCTTCTATCTTGATATGATATAAGGATCCGCGGAATCCAAAAATGTACCCACACTCATTCAAAGAAGAGTTTGGTAGTGGCTTCTGCGGTGATACTCTTCTTACAAATAGTTAATATCGCCATTTTAAAAAATATGTTGACGACCACAAATACACAGTCATTGTCATGCTTAGTAGAAGGAAGGCCAGGCATATAGTCCATGGAGATGGATTCTCGGGGCCAGCTAGGATTAGGGAGAGGAATATACAGGTCAAAGAAATACTTAATAATGGTTGGATTGATGATGGCATAATTAGTGCAAGATCTGATATATTTTCCAACATCTTGTCCGAGATTTGGCCAATAAAAATACTTCTGCAGTGCTACCACTGTCTTTTCTACGCCAAAGTATCATACGACCTGACTATAGTGTGCCTCCCAAATCATCTTGGCACGCTCGCTTGAAGGAACACAAAGGTGTCCCAAGTGGTATAACAATGCATCCTGAAGGTGGAATCCTGGGATCTTCTTGCCATCCATCAACATCTGATATGTGGTGGTGAATTTTGGATCATTGTTATAAAGTTTCAGCCATCTAGAAGTCTGACACCCACAAGAGTCGAGAACAATGGTCAGCGCCACAATAGGTGGTCTACTAAGGAAGTTTGCACCATTATGGGTGTTTCCCTTCTTATACTTAATGTTCATATGAAATTGTTGCACATATGTGGACCATTTTTGTTGGTGGTCGTTCTGCAACTTCCCTTATCTTTGTATAAACTGAAGAGGTCGGTGATATGCGAGCATGATCATCCCCTTCCCTGGAATGTAATGTTTCCACTGTCGACAAGTTTTCACGATGGAATACACCTTTTTATCTTAGGTGGTGTATTTCCGAATTTTTTCAACGTGTGTATCATTGTGATAGGCCATTGGTTCCCTTTTTGGGTGAGAACTACACCAATAGCATAGTTGGAGGCATTTGTCTCAATTTCAAATGGTTGTTACAGGTCTGGAAGAGTATTGGTGCAAAGAAAAGGCAGTGCTTCAACTCAACAAAAACCTTTTGTTAGGACTTGGACCGACAAAACTTTGCTTTCTCTCAACCCTTGGTAACTTGACTCAAAGGCTAAGTGATATGACAGAATCCCAACATGAGCTTTCGAAAGAAATTAGAAAGGCCCAAAAAGTTGTGAAGCTTTGTTAGAGTGGTCAAGGCTGGGCAATCCCGAATGAATTGGATCTTAGTTGGATCCACATGCACACCTTGCTCATCAATTATGTAACCAAGAGATTGGACCTAGTTCATGTCAAAGGTGCATTTCTCCAGGTTGGCACATAGTTTGTGTTGTCACAAGGTTTGAAGGACCTGTTGAATATGTTGCAAGTGATCTTCCTAACTCTTGTTGAAGATGAGGATGTCATCCAGATATACAACCACAAACGAGTTGGTGATGGGCCAAAATATGTCATCCATTAACCTCATAAAAATTGTAGGGGCATTTTTCAAACTGAAGGGCATGACCAACCATTCGAAAAGGCCCTCCTTGGATTTGAAGGTGGTATTCCATACATCTGTGGGTTCTATTGGAACTTAGTGATAGTTATACTTCAAATCAATCTTGTTGAAGTAATTGGCCCCCTTGAGTTGGTCAATAAGGTCATCAATATGTGGCATTAGATGCCTAAACGTGACAATGATTTTATTCAGTGCTTGATAATAAATGCAGAGTCTCCAGGCCCCATCCTTCTTTTGTATGAGTACAATTAGGCTCCCACAAGGTGAGGAACTTGGTTAGATGTGCCTTTTTTGTAGAAAATAATATATATGCCATTTGATTTCTTCATTTTCCACAAGACAATGACAGTATATTGGCCCACTGGGTAGTGCTACTTTGGGAGTCAGATCGATTGAATGGTTGACTTGATAATGCAAAGGTACCCATGTGGTTGAGGAGGAGATATCCTTGTATTCTTCCATGACCTTATCCACCTACTTTTTCTACATGGAGTAACCCTTCCAGGGGCCATGGATGTGACCATGATCTTCCCCTTACTTTGAGAACGAATTAGAAAGAAAACAAATTTCCCGGTTTGGGAGATGAGCTTACTACATTGCTTAGTAGAGATCAAAGAAATGAAGGTAAGCGGGGCTACCTCCGGTATCATGTATAGCTTACTGCCCAAAGTAATAATAACAATGTGAGGCATGGACTCATACACAACATGATGCTTCCACAAATATGGTTGGCCTAATGGGAACAACCTCACACAGAACCTCATTTGTGAAGGGCTTGATGTTGTAGGGCAAGTGAAACTGTTGGCTAACGGATAGATCTCGCCCATGGTAGAGCCATCTGATGGTGTATGATTATGGATGTGGTGTTGTTGGTAGGCCCAACCTCTTCACGACCTCATTTGGGATGAGGTTGTTTTGATTTCCACTATCGACAATGAACTATAATGACAAAACCCTTCACCCACATATGTGAGTGGAAGAGACAAGCACTCTCCTCTAGATCTTTGAGCTTAATTATCTTGACCTTGGTGGTGACAATGATGACTTTAGGTTTTGCGCCAATAGTTTGCTTCCCCTTGTTGGATTCTGACTCAGATTCAAAACATGCATCTAAGTCTAAATATTTTACCTCAACCACCAGTGACTGCTTAGCACGACACTCATTTATGTTGTGGGTGGGGATTTTCTGGAACTCACACCACTTCCTGATATCCTTCTTCATTTTTATGGTGTTATTCTTTGCTTGTGGCTTCAAAGGGTTGTCTTGGGTCTCTCCACGTTGGCTTTGTCCTTTATTCTCTCATTTGGAGGTGCCTTTTCCCTGCTTCAGATTCATAGATCCAATGTCTCACTTCTTTTATTTAAATTTCTGCTTGATCCTCATAGCATATCGGTAGGTTGTGCCAAGCATGGAGATGTCTAGGAACTCCATCTCTTCCTGGATGTATTTGTGTAGACAACCACAATACTTGAGTATCAGATGTTGTTCGGAATCATTGATATCCAACTTCATGCATAAGGTGTGGAAAACGTATGTGAACTATAACACATCTTGGTCCCTTCCTTACCATAGTGTGGACCATTTTATGTACTTGTCTTTATAGGTTCCGACAGGGTAATATTGTTCCTTTACAACATCTTAGAAATAATTCCAAGAGGGTGCGACTGAAAATAGTAAGGGTTCCCCCTTGTCCCCCTGCTCATAGTAAGTTTCCCACTATTCCTTGATCTAGGAGGATCCTAAAAATGTTTAAAATTCAAATACTCCAAAATTTTATGGAAATAGCGCCAAGTCAAAGAGCTCGACGAGATGATTCCAACTAAATTTGAATCGCGTCAAACCGACTTTATATGCAAAAGATATCGCAGTTTGAAGAATTTTGATTGTCCAACAAAAAGTCAAAATCAATGTGAAAGAATGACACATGGAAATATATGGCGTTGACACATGGCACAAGGTAGGTTGAATAGGTAGATGCTACGAAAATGTGAAATTTTCTACAAAATCAGATGCTACGAAACTGTGAAATCTTCTACAAAATCAGATGCTACGAAACTATGAACTTTGTCACGAAAGCAGATGTTGTGAAATTGCGAAATCTACTACGAATTCAAAAGCCACGTATTATATACTAAATATGTTGGTTATAACAGCAATATACAGTGATCACGTGGGTGTCACATTACATTGACAATCAGGTATATTATATTAAATGTGTTGGTTACATACATGGGTAAAGTATATGGTTCAACGCACATGGTTTAGGGGATGGTTATATGTTATAACAATATATGGTTATAACAATACACTGGCATATTCTATAATTAATGTTGGTTGCAATGAGTATGTAATGGATTAGGATGATTGGACTATGCAACAATGGTTATTCAACAATTTTTTCAGGAAGAGGGATATCATAAATACATTTGTTATTTATAACATATGGTTATAATGTAAATCTCCACGGGTTCAACAATATGTTATAACAAATATGCACATGGACCATCCAATCTCACCAGGTTTTAATATATAGTTCGGTTCTTCCAACCTCGCCGAGTATGTTCTCAATAATATACCATTTTTATATGTCTTGGGGTGCAGCCTTTGCAGGGTTATGGACTCCCAATTCTTATATAAACCAAGTGACATGCCATTGAACGCGAAGTCTCTTTGGAGGATAAGTTATGCGGTTGTGAAGTTTTTGTTGAGCTAAGAGGGTTTTTGAACTTGGTTTTGTTTTAAGTCTGTGTTTCTGCATAAAGTGTTTTGGAGCTTAATTTTGTAGCAAACAAAGGAGATTTGGTAGCAAAAAGCTCAGTTTCGCAGCGGAAAGTTCCATCTTGCAACAGGCTTTTGGAAGCATTTTGGAGATGTAATAAAGCATTGGAGGCTTAGCATCATATTAATAAAGAGACCACTCCCTTGGAAGCAAAACTTAAAGACGTAGTCCACACTCAACGAACTTCATTATCAATTGGTTTTGTGTTGATTTTTTTTATTGTCTCAATATTTTATATTTCTTTTTAAATTGCAACTTCATTAAAGTATCTCATGCTTGATTTAAGTTAATTGCTGGTTTAAGTTTTTTCATTCACTCTTGAATTTTTTTACAATCCAAGTCAATTTAAAAGATCCTGAATCAAGGTCATGTCAAGCGGTATCAGAGCAATTTTGATGGTGGTTTGTGAGTGTGCATGATAACTAGGAGTAAACTCAAGCAATGTGAAGGAATACTTATTGAAGACAATCCAGAAATTGGATTGAGAAGTTTCATACAAAGAAGAGAACTATTGTCACACGAGGGAGAAGAGAATCCTTTTGGTTCGAGAAACAATTTCGTGAATATTTCATGGCAATGAGGCAATGAAATGTATTGGGAATGGAAAAAGTTTGGAAAAGGAATCTCACCGAAGAAATTCGAAGATAAAGACTTGGAAATGACTCCTCATTCTTCTCACTCCCCTCTTTATGCTCTTGGTGGTTTTGAGAAACAATCTCAAAGTGTTGGATTGCGGTTGTCAACTAAGATCGGTTATGAGGGGAAGGGCCTTAGAATGGGTGGCCAAGGTATAACTGAACCTTTAAAGGTGGAAGCAAGACTTCACTATGCAAGATTAGGGTATGGTGAAGGAGAAAGTTCCAAGGCAGTGGAAACAAGGAATTCTACAAAGGAAGAACCCTTACAAGAACGACCCATGAGAAGTGAAGGAACATCACTTCCAGGTAACAGTAAAGCACGCAAGATGTCCAAGAGAATAACGAAAACAAATTCTCCTTGACATGAGCGCACCAAAGACAACCATCGAAGATATAATAAAGCTAATTATTCCAAATTTCCTTTTGACTATAGAAAGATTGGCAACGTAATTTTTTAGGACAAGAAACCATGCACATTTGCTGGGTTGAATAACCATAGTGTTTCCAAGTGTTGGAATAGAATGGCTTTTTACAAGAAAGTCATGTCGACCAGGAAAGGGACACAACATGAAGACCCATCTCCACATCAGAAGAAAGAGAAGGGTAAGAAAGGTTGGATGTTGAAAATCCTTTGCACTTATTGAAACAAGGGTGGACATCAGGAAACTAAATATTGGAAACTCCATTTGAAACTTTGTCTAAAAAAGGACAAGAAGATTGAATCTGATTCCTCGTCGCTAAATATAGGGAAGTTTAAGAGGCTCATGTATGCGAGCAAAACCTCTTCACACATGTCTTCAAAGGTGGAAGAAGTAGGTGATCTGAAGCATAGAAATGAAGTAGTTGCATGTAAGCCTAACTATCATGTGTTTTAGGAAACATCATCACCACAACATGGGAATTTGTTGTGGGAACCTATCAAGACGATTAAACATGTTGTTAGTTCATTTTCATTAACATTCTTGTATTTTTTATCGCTACTAATGTGTTGTACATGGGTAGTAGATGAAATATCACATGCAAAAGAATGTGTAAAATTGTATATGACTAACAATATGGTTTCAATAATCATAATTATTGTTGTGAAACTTTTTGTGATGAAGTGGGTACACAAAATAGGGTGGATAGATGTTGGACAAGTGGGGAGGTGTTTCCCTCACTTAGTATCAGATTAAGAACCTTTTGGAGGACCAAATGCCTCTCAGTGGGGAGGATTGATCCGGGAGGATCTTGAAAAGGCCTAAAATTCATAGTCTCTAAAATTTGGTGGAAATAGTGCCAATTCGAAGAGCTCAATAAGATGATTCCAATGGAATTTGAATCACATCAAATTGATTTCATATGCGGAAGATATGGCAGTTTGAAGAATTTCAACTATTAATAAATAAAAAGTCAAAGTCAACATAGCACATGGCATAGGGTAGGCTAACTATGTAGATTCTACAAAACTGTGAAATCTTCTATGTAATCAGATGCTACAAAACTATGAAATCTGCTATGCAAACAGATGCTGCGAAATTGTGAAATCTACTACCAAATCAAAATCCATGTATTATATATTAAATATGTTTGTTATAAAAACAATCGATAATGATCACATGGGTGTCATATTATGTTGGTAATCAGGTATATTATATTAAATTTGTTGGTTACATACCTGGTCGAAGTATATGGTTCAACACACATGGTTTAGGGGACGGTTATATGTTATAACAATATATGGTTATAATAATACATTGACATATCCTATGGTTAACATTGACTGCAATGAGAGTATGTAATGGATTAGATTGATTGGACTATGAAACAATGGCTATGTGATAAGGCGAGAATCAGGATGTGATTAATACATTTGTTATTTATAAAATATGGTTGTAACATAAACCTTCACAGTGTCAACAATATGTTATAACAAATATGCAAGTGTACCATCCATTGTCGTTGGGTTTTAATATATAGCTCGGTTGTTCCAATGTTGTCGAGTATGTTCTCAATAATATACATTTTTTTATATGTCTTGGGGCACAATTTACGCCAGGTTGCGAACCCCCAATTCTTATATAAACCAAGTGACATACCATTGAACATGAAGTCTCTTTGGAGGATAAGTTATGTGGTTGTGAATTTTTCGTTGAGTCCAGAGGGTTTTTGAACTTGGTTTGGTTTGAACTCTGCATTTTGGTATAAAGTGTTTTGGAGCTTAATTTTGTAGCAACCAAAGGAGATTTGGTTGCAAAAAGCTCAGTTTCGCAGCAAAAAGCTCCATTTTGCAGCAAACTTTTGGAGGCATTTTGGAGATGTAATAAAGCATTGGAGGGTTAGAATCATATTAATAAAGAGACCACTCCCTTCGAGGCAAGCCCAGAGATGTAGTCCACGTTGGAAAAAACTTTGTTATCAATTGGTCTTGTGTTGATTTTCTCATTGTCTCAATATTTTATATTTCATTTTAAATTGGAACTTCATTAAAGTATCTCATGCTTGATTTCAGTTAATTGTTGGTTTAATTGTTATCATTCATGCTTGAACATTTTTACAATCCAAGTCACTTTAAAATATCCAAAATCAAGTTCAGATCAGTCCTTGACATGGGGGGTGACTTTGAGGAGTGCAAAACAAATATTTTCCTTATCGAAAAAATTATGGCCCGAAAAAAAATCCTTCCAGTATAGTTAACCATATATCCAAGGCATCTGTGTCTATTTGGCATTCAAATATAGGAATGTCAAAGTCAACTTATACCTTAAATGGGTCGGTGTCTTGGAAGTGACTGTTGAATGAAGATGCCTCACCCACTAATACCTACCGAAGGATCTAGGAAAAATTGTCCATCATCTTGTTCCTTTGTTGCTCGAGGGCTCCTTCAAGAAAATTTTTGAAAGGATCTCCTGCTCCCTCGTATTTCTTTTCTTCCACCATGGGAGGCCATCGGTGTCAGCAAGGCTAGTCTTGCAAGCATTCAACTAGTTCAAGTCCCAACTCCTTATACCTCGACCTCATTTTGGACATGCATAGAAAAATAGAGAAAGAGATGACTGCTCTGATACCATTGATCTAGATTTAAGAAGGAACAAAATGAAATAAAAATTCAAACCAAAACACAGAAATATAGCGAAACATAAATTCAATTAATAAATATCAGATGTTGAAAATCATTTACATACACAAGATAAACAAACAAGCTCGGGCGATGGTAGCTTATCTCTGAGAAGAGATGTGGTGGCTACATGCCTTTTGAACTATGTTACAATGAGGTTCAGAGGCCTTTTTATTATTGAAAAACAATGAAAAACCATAAACATCCAAAAACCTAACCCTAGGAGATGAAGCAACAAAAGTTTGTGGGCCTCATTGGGATTAGTTGGAATGCCAATTTCCTAGGGTCATAATTTGGGTATATGATCTTTTTTTGGCACACATGATACCTCATTAGAAAGATATATCTGAGGACAACAAAATTTCTCGGCAATCCCTTGGCCTAAGGATTATGGGATTGGCATGTTTTTCCAAAAAGCAACGTTTAGGGCCTCAAAACAACTTTGGAAGTTCATGACTCAAAAAATGCTAAAAATAGAAAGTTGTGCTATAATTAAGGAAACTAAAAGGGAATAGTGTCGGGGGTCGAAGTGGAAGAGGCGGGGGGCCGCCAATATCCACCAGGATCACTTCTACTAATGTAACTGCAATTACTAGTCTAATTTCCATCTTCTAATAAAAGAGAAAACAAATTGCTTGTAAACCCATTAATAGTGAGATCCTTCAATAATAAAGGTCCTTATGATCTTCAGTCTTAGGTTTTTTTTTTTATGTTCTTCATCTTCTTCTGCAATGTGAGCTCCACTTCTTTCTTTCCTCTTGTTACTCTTCTTGTTTTTATGATCCTTGTGATAATTCCTTTTATACTGTCCATATTCATTTCCATCAAACCATTGTACTTTAGACATGTCTCAGTTTCCACGTGACTAATTGTTGTTGTTGTTTTATTTTTCACAAGGATCAAATGTTCCAAATATTCCAAACTTCTTTTTTGACCTAGCAAGAAAAGCATGAGATTGTTCATTGTCAGGTTCGGTGTCATCCTTGGCTTTCAATATTGTTTCTTCTAGAACCCATAAAGTCCACAATTCATTGAAGTTTTGAGTATCTTTTCTTGAATAGATGTTGGTCACGTAGCTACTCCAATATGGAGGTAGAGAATTGAGTATCCAAGTAGTTAATTCAGAGTTAGTTATGACTTCTCCAAGTCCTTGAAGTTGATCTTTCAATTTCCACATCTTCACATGGGATGAGGCCAAGTCTTCATCTTTTGACAACCTTGTTTTGTAAAGTTGATCCCTTAAGGATATTTTCTGACCTGTAGTGTTGACAACGTATAATTTTACCAACTTGTCATAAGCTTCTTTTGATGTACCCAAATCTACAACAAGGGGGATAAGATGATCTTTGATGGACTGGATGAGAATTATTTGAGCCCTAACTTCTCATTTTCTGTACTTGGCCACTTCTTGACTCTTGTCCTTGTCTGGTTCTGAAAATTTTCCTATAACATGATCCATGACTTCATTTTCTATGAGAACCAAATCAATTCTCTTCTTCCAAACTTTTAAGTTTGATGACCCGTGAAGTTTGTTTCCTTCCTTGCAAAAAGATTCCATTTGATTTGAAGGTCGAGACATGAAGAAATAGTAAAGTACTTACTTTTCAAAGGAGTGAAGTGCTTGAATCATGATGTTGCTTCCAAGAAATTTTGGTGCTTCCAAGAGTCTCCAAAGGTGTCCTGAATGATGGTTACAGTAGAGATGTCTTCTAGGATGGTCGGTGCAATAATATCTTCAAGTTGCTATGGTGACTTCTTCAATGATGGATGATGAGTAAACAAGAGACTTCATTGATAGAAAGAGAGAGAGAGAGAGAGAGAGAGAGAGAGATAATTGCTACAATAGTTTCCTTTCAACAGTGAAAGATGGTCTTTGAGTCTTCTTCTATCTTCAATTTTCTATGGTGACTTCTTCAATTATGGATGATGAGTAACCAAGAGACTTCATTGATAGAGAGAGAGAGAGATAGTTGCTACAATAGTTTCCTTTCAACATTGAATGATGGTCTTTGAGTCTTCTTCCTTATACCCTTGGAAAAAAAAAAAATCGCAAATGAAGTCGTTAAAAGTAGTTGATGATTGTTGTAGATATGCCTTCAAATGATCCATCAAAAGTGATCTTCAAGTTGCCTTCTCCTCACCTTAGCTTTGATACAATGTTGAGAAACCAATAGGCTAGAAAATTAGGGTTGATTTCTCTTACTTGATAATTGCTTGTGAATGTTTGTTGGCTTATTATTTATTTTATTATGTTCCCTTTCTCAAACAATTACCAAAACATAAAACCATGAAGATCACAAGAGACAAAAAACACAAGGATATAAGCTCGAAGCTAAGGAAAAACCCCACAAGGGGGGAAAGCAACTTCTCTTCTTATAGAATCAAATCAAAATGAGAAATCCA
This sequence comes from Pinus taeda, assembly GCA_000404065.3. NCBI lineage: Eukaryota > Viridiplantae > Streptophyta > Pinopsida > Pinales > Pinaceae > Pinus > Pinus taeda. The sequence continues at coordinate 11,737 of APFE030113979.1, read as the reverse complement.
AGACCAAAAAATCAAGACCAAGACTTCCCACAAGACCCAAGTCAGCCCTCCTTCAAACCTCTCTCAGTCAAGTCAAATCCAACGAAGTCAATGATGCCTCTTCAAATGTAGTCAAACTCTGATTTTCGGCCCTATAATTATTCCTGAATTTTTCGGCCCTTCCAAGAGTCTGAAATTTTTGCACGTGTTGCATAATTTAGGGCAAAAATCGCAAGATTCTCTCTCCTTTGATCACCCTCTTTGTCTCCTTTAAATTTCAATCTTCTTCCTTAGACTTTCGTTGGTTTTCCTTCTCTCTTTTGCACAAAAATTGAAGTGATGATTATGATAATCAAATGAGGTCAAGTTGCACTGTATTTATAGTTGTCTAGGAGGTCAAATTTGTCCCTTCCAAGACCAACTTAGTCTTGTGGCTGAGAAAATGACTCTTTTTTACTCAAAATAAAGAATTTATTTTTCTTACAAATAGTCCAAATGGGACTTTAACTCATGAAAAAATTTTCTTATGACTCAAAAAACCCTAGAAGCATGAAGAACATGCTTTGTTTTGAAAATAATAATGATAAATTATTTTTATTCATTTTGTTTTTACAAGAAATATATATTGATACAAGTACAATGACAATTATGAAGACCAAACCTAGTTACATTTTCAATAGTGTGAACAATAATGCAATTAGAAATTATAACTCACTTGATCCTCTATTAAATCAAATTGAATGTTATAAGTGTTGTAATTATGGTCACAAAGCACAATATTGTAGAAATAACTCCAATAGTTCATTAAAACAAGAAGAAGGCATGCTCAAGCATAAGGAATCACGATCGAAAGGTATGGAAAAGGAATCAATAGGATCAAGAAGAACATGGTATTGCACTATATGCTCAAAACCAAGAAAGTGAAACAATGTGTTGATAGTGGATGCTCAAGGCACATGATAGGAGATCAAAGTAAATTGCTTAGCCTAAAGGAAGAAGATGGACAAAGAGTAATACTAAAAAACAATGCATTAGCAAGGATAGTTGGAAAAGTCACAATTAATATTGACATTGGAAAAACCAAACCTCATAATGTCCTGCATGTTGAAGGTATAAAATATAATCTCATGGTTAGGTAAATGTATGATCAAGGATACAATCTCACATTTCATTCTAAAGGATTTGAGATAACAAAATCACAAACAGGAAAACTAGTAGCAAAGAAAAACATGACTTCAAGCAATGTGTATATTCTTGATGGAGTAAAGGGAGAAAAGTGTTGTGTAGGTTGAGTGGATGAGAGCTAGTTATGATATAGAAGGTTGGGTCATATTATCTTTTGATAATCCAATCAAAATAAGCAAAGCACAGATTGTAAGAGATATGCCAAAATTGTAAAAATTGGATAATACTATATGTAATCCATGTCGGCATGAGAAGTAGACCAGGGTTCTCTTAAGAACAAAAGAGTACTCCACATTCAAGCTACTACAACTCATTCATATAGACCTTTGCAGACCAACTAAGACATAGAATATAGAAGGTGTGAGATATTTTATGTTGTTCATTCATGATTATACAAGAATAATGTGGGTCACACTTGTTAGCGAAAAATCTAATGCATTTGAGAGATTTGAAACTTTCGACATGGGGAATTTTGAGGTCTAAAATGGGCCCCTTAAGGAAAATAATAAAATATTAGTAAAAATAATAAATAAGTGTTATTGAGAAAACTACATTTTTAATTGTATTTTTGGCTCACCTCCTTGCAAGTTTACTCTATTTTCAAGCGTAGACACCCGTTGGATGCGAAATTAATTTCCACATCCAATGAGAACCCATTCTACATAATTCTCACTATACCCACATTGAAAAAAATGGAAAATACATGAAAATAACATGTTTCATTTTTTTTTTCCCGATGTGATTCTACTCAGAAGTATGCATATTGGGTACTTTTTGGATGTGGAAATTAGTTATGCATCTAATGAGTGTCTACACTCGAAAATTGAGTAAACTTGAAAGTAGATAAGCCAAAAAAATAGCTTTCTTCTTTTCCCTCCAAGATATTTACCCTTAGGGATGACATCATCATCTTGAATCCTATTGGTCCTTATTAATTAAAGTTTGTTAGAACATTTTTTATTTTTATTTTGAGGCCTATTTATGACCTCAAAATTCCCATAATTAGTAAGGCTCTTGTGATCTGAATATCAAATGTTTGAGATCAAATAGAGGAGGTGAGTTTACCTTTAAAGAATTTAATAAATTTTGTGAAAATCATGGGATTAGAATATGATTATATGTTGCAAGGACACCACAACAAAATGGAGTTACTTAAAGAAATAATTGAACAATGCAAGAAACGACAAGAACAATGCTCAAGGAATCCAACTTACCTGATGAATTTTAGGGAGAAGTAGTCTACATGACTGTCTACATTTTGAATAGGGCACAAATAAGAGTAAAAAACACAAGGACACCTTATGAATTATGGAGGGGATGACCAAATAATGTCAAACACTTCAAGGTATTTGGAAGAAAATGATACATAAACCTAAATAAAGGCAATTTGGGAAAATTTGATTCCATAACAGATCAACGAAATTTTCTTGGGTATGCATACAAGAGCAAGGGTTGCATATATTACAACCAAAGACTACACAAAGTAGTTGAAAGCATTGATGTAGGAGTAGATGAAGCACTACCCCAAACTCAACTACAAGAAAACGAAGACTTAGAAGAGGAAGAAGAAAAGGATTATGAAGAAGAAGAGGGAGAATCATTACATCCAAAAACTCCATCTAAGTATGTCCAAAAAAACCATCTAGATAGTCTAATATTTGAAAATAAAGAATTAAGAGTTCAAACTAGAAGAAACTTTATAGGAACATCAAGTCATCTAAACTTTTCCCTGCCATCCATGATGGATCACCAAAAAATTTGCACAAGCTAGTAAAGATGAACATTGGGTTAGGGTTGAATTAAGAACTAGACCAAAGTGAAAGGAATAAGACATAGGAAATTGTGCCAAGATCCAAGGATAATAATGTGATTGGAACTAAGTGGGTCTTCAGGAATAAGTTGAATGAAGATGGAAAGATAGCCAAGAACAAAGCCGGACTAATGTGTAAAGGGTATGCATAAGTAGAAGCAATTGACTTTGAAGAAACCTTTGCACCAGTTACCACACTTGAAGCCATAAGAATGCTTTTGGATTTTGCGTGCTTCAAAAGCTTTAAAGTCTATCAGATGGATGTCAATTCAACATTCTTAAATGGATATTTATAGGAAGAAGTATATATTGAGTAGCCAAAAGTATTTCAATTATTGGAAGACAAAGGCCATGTGTGCAAATTAAAAAGATCCCTTTATGGATTAAAACATGCACCTACGGCCTGGTACTCAAGATTGGATAAATACCTGCAGCAACAAGGTTTTAATAAAGGAACAAGAAACAACAATTTTTACGTTAATGCTAAGAATGACAATTGGTTGATCATTCTTGTTTATATTGATGATATAATTTTTGAGAGTGATGTTGATTTCATGAGTAAAAGTTTTGTAGTTGATGTGTAGAAGGAATTTGAAATGTTTATGTTAGGTGAATTATCCTTTTTCCTTGGACTACAGGTTCATCAATAAACAAAAAGAAATTTTCATTTGATAAACTATCTTAAAGAAATATTGAGGAAATTTGGCATAGAGAATTGTGGACCCATGATCACACCCGTGATGATAGAATGTAAACTTAGCAAGGATGATGAACCTCCTAAGGTGGATAAGACAATGTATAAGACTATAAATGGTAGCTTACTTTATTTAATAGTCTGAATACTAGACATTATGCAATTAGGTGGTATATTTTAGTTAAATCCAAAGGAAACTCATGTGAAAGTCATAAAGAGGATTTTTAGGTACCTATGAGGAATAATAGATTTTGGCTTATGGTCCAAGAGGCTTCAAGGTCTATACAAATGTAAATTGGGCCAGTAGTATTGATGACAAGAAAAGCATCGGTGGGGGAGCCTTGTTTCTAATTAATTGTCAAGTCTTCTGGTTCAAAAAGAAACAAACTTCGATTATCCTATCCACAATTGAAGTAGAGTGCACTATGATAACATCATGGTGTACTTAGGTTTTATGGATAAAGAAAAGTCTTAAGGATCTAAGGTAAATTGTGATCAATTGTGGCCATTATGTGTGATAACACCAATGTTAATAATATATCTAAAAATCCTTTTATGCACTCAAAGACCAAGCACATTCCCATCAAATATCACTTTCTCAATGAGTAGGTTGTTGATCAAATTGTCAAATTGGAATATATTCCAACAAAGGAGAAAGTTGCATAAATATCCGCTAAACCTCTTGCAAAATAACCTTTTGAATATCTTAGACAAAGGATTGGAGTGATCTCTCCTTCGTAAGGGGAAGCAACCCAATAATTTTACTCACTCAGCTCGTTGATTTTCTAAGAAGAATTGTTGTTGTCAGGGGGAGTAGTCTCTCAGTGAGACAAAAAAAAAGAAAAAAGAAAAAAGAAAAAGTTTTTAATGCTAAATGGAATCATGTTACAATCAACGAAATTGTGATGCAAAAGAAAGCATAAGAGGAGAGCAACAAAAGAGGAAATACTACATAGGCACAAGCTTGACTGGGGGAGCATATGCAAACATAAGGGGATTTTGTAGATGGGGGAGTCCTCAACCCAAGCAAATGTCACCAATCACTACAAAAAGTTACATATATAAGAAGAGTTATAGTTAAGGAACAATAGAAGTTCAGGGGGAGCATTTGTTTTCTATTGATGTAAAATGGAGAGAATTAAGAAGACATAGTGAGAACATGACATATTGAGAAAACGCAACAGATAGGGGGAGTTCTTAGTAGTAGCAATACTTCAAAGAGTAGACTACGTCTAATATTGACATTAATGCCGAAGGGGGATATTGTTGGAAGTATGTTGTCATTGATGTTAAAGTAAGTGTTATGCAATGTGATTGAGCAATGTTGCTCAACAGAGGACCAAGTAGGTGGTCCAAGATGGTTAAAGGGAAAACATTTAAGGAGAAAACCCAAGTTATTTGACCCTCGCATCTTTCAATTATGTGGATTATATATAGTCTACATTTCTATTTGAGCCCCTACATGACCAATAATCTGAGTATCTGGATATTGAGTCAATCAACTAAGTACTAGGCCCTCAAAAGACCTAGATATTAGATGTTATATTGTACCAATATGGGTAACTAAATTAATAAATATGATTAACATATACTAGATGGGTTTAGTGATGTTAAGCATATAAAAATTGTATAATTTTTTTTATTGAGTGTCTTGGTATCATTTGAGCATAGATCTAGTGCATTGTTGCAATAATAGGCCCCATACCAAGGCACCAAATACCAAGCATTACATGTTATATTGCGGAAAATTTGAAAAGGATAGGTTGATATCCACTATGACATCACACAAAGATGACATGCTATTCCCTTGGGGACGATAGATGATAGAATTGATGGTGTGGTTGCAGTGATGAGTGACATGTGGAAGGAAAAAATGAAGTTTTTGGTCAACCAACAGGGCTTTGGTAAGTGACACGTGGTATTGTTTGTGACACATGGAAAATGACATGGCGGATGGCCCACATGGTGGATAATGATTGGTCCATGGTGTTTTGATCTGGTAGACCCAGAGGTCTTGGGATTTGTTCCAAGATTGGGCTTAGCAAGGCTTTCTTGTGTTATTTTCTTCGGCTAAAAGGTCAATAGGTTATGGTTATAGGCCATGATCACAAAGAGCCAAGGGCTTAACTCTTAGGGCCCTATGCATATCAGTACTACCGTACATGGCCATGTAATATCAAACTCCTTCTACTATGGAGGAGAAGCTCAAAATTTGGTATGGAGGGTTTTGGTTACAAACCATCAAGGTTTTTCACAAGGGACATGTCTTTCAATGTCCCAGCATGGTGTGGACATGGTGGGTTGCCTATTGAGGTACCCGAATAGAAAACATGCTTGAGAACCTTGGTGTGCGATATTTCAGTATGATGGGGAGAATCCCGTTAGTATATATGAAATGTACTAGTATTTAATTGACAACAATGATATTATGTATCGGTATAACACCAAATATGTGATGTTCATGTATAACATTAACGACCAAGATTCCAAGAATCTAGATATCCAACCCTTTATCAATTGGTCCACGTGGAAGTTAGTATGTTGGGCATTATGCATAAATCCCATGGTTTTTCCCACGATTTCTTGTATGCCTCCATATTGACCCCAAAAGGGGCTCAATACCATTATCATATGTGGTGGCTTATGTCTGGATCAGATTTTTATGTTGTGTCAACCTGATCAAGAAATTGACTATAAATACATCAACCTGGAATTCATAAAGGGTAGATTATATGTGAAAATGTATTAATCTGAGACAAAGAGAAAGACCAAAGAATAGTAAAGTCTATGGGTTGAACATAAAGAATCTAAAGATGAAATCTAAAGAACACATGTAATTTGTGTAGGGAACTTGTCTGGAACAGAGTTCCAAAGCATGTAGTGAAGTCATGGTTGAGTAAAATTCTACCATCTTAGGTGAACATAATGAGGTTGAATGTGGAAGTGAAGATGATTGTTGTAGTAACTGAGAGGACCAATGTTTAGTCCTTGCAACAGATCGGTCTTGTAGTGAACAAAGTGCATTAGCAGGACTATAAATACATATCATATAGAAGCATGGAGAGTTGTGTAGATCAAAGTTAGTGATGTGTGCAAAGCTGTAAATTATAGAGCACAAAGTAGTGTGTAGAGTTGAGAAGAAAAAATTAGAACAAAATACAAATTCATTACAGATTAGGGGACTAGTGTCTCCTTTAGATTGGTGCCTGGAAAATCAAGAGATTGGTGTCTCCTTTAGGTTAGTTCCTATAAATCAAGGGATGGGTGTATCCTTATGGTTGGTGCCTATACAAATATTCTTACAAATAAATTTTGTGGTTTTCTCCCTTTAATGGCTTCCACGTACATTTTGTGTTCTCATGTGTTGCTTATGTTATTAATGTTTATCTAGTTTGAATTGTTTATAAATTGATAAATTGGCCATTATAATGATTCATCCCCCCTCTCAATATAATCTTAATTCCAACATATGCAATACCCTATTTACCCGAACAATCGACATCGAGGAACTACTTCATTCCAAAGATCAATACAAGGAACTTTGATGGTAACATTCCTATAACATGGATATTAATGGAGAAATACTTTAATATTCACCAATTGATGAGCTTACAAAAGGTAAATATTGCAATTTTGTTTTTAGAACAAGATCAATTTGTATGGTATCAATGGCTCTATGAAAGAAAAAAAAGATTATATTGTATCTTTGTCCAATTCTACATAGGAATTGAACACATTGTGCAAATATTAAGAGATAGATTCTTTGATCAATTGGTTAATATTTGAAAACAAAGTCTATTTACAAAGCACATTTAACAATTCCAAAAGTTGATTCTCGTGGTAAAGCACATTTAATAGTATAATTTTTATACCTATTTATGGGAACTTTGAAGGAAAGCATCTAACATGAGGTACATCTCTTTGATCCTAAATCCCTAGACCATGAGTTTTGTCCGACAAGGAAAGTTGAAAGTAATAATATGGCTACTAGAAGAGTGGCCACTAACAACTATAAATAAAATTATGCTCCCTCTCCTAACCTCACTCAACCAATAAGGTTGATACCTCAACAAATGGATGCAATAAGAGTAGAGGGACTATGTTTCAATTGTCATAGAAAATAGAGTAATGGGCATAAATGTTGTGAAAATAAGTTATTTTACATAGGTAGTGAACATAAAGAAGATCAAGTATTAGAACCATAACAAGATTTAGAGCTAGAAGTGATTCGTAAACTATCATGGATATTCGACTGGATAGTATGTCACAACAGATCTAAAAAACCTATATTTAAAAAACTGAAATTATACTATTAGGGTTTTATTTTTCTTTAGATTTTTGGATTTGTATATTACAGTTAATTACATATGCATGCAAATAAAAAATTATGCTGAAAATAGAAAATAGAAAAATAAAAAACTTACAAACCATGATTAACACAAGATATGACTTGGGAAACCCTTTCGGGAGAAAAACTAGCTTGAAGGTGAGGTTGCTCTGTTCTCTTTCTCTTAATTGAAAATGGTTTTCAGTACAAGGAAGTATGGCATGTGGCCCGTGGGTTACTACAATGCACAAATCCTCTATGTGTTCTCTATCTCCTATCCCTCTTGGTTATTTTTCTCATCTATGTAACAAATGCACTTTAAAAGAATGGAACCCCTTGTGGCCCAGTTATAACATAGCCCAATAGCCTACTAGTGGTTAGATTTGACTATCTCAACTCTTAACCAAAGTTACAATATGGATTCTTCTAGAGTCTTATTCATCATAATCATGTGGCTAGCCCTTTCTCCATGAATAATGGGGGCTGATGTGGCATCCTCTCGAATTATTGTGGTGAAAACAAGAAGGTCAACTTTTGAGTGGCATAACTTCTGCATACAACCTCTGATTGAGGCAATTCTTCCGTCATTGGAAAGGTCTCTATGTGTAGAATATGAAAAAAAATTGTTTCATTATAGCAAAAAAACTTTACCCAAAAAAAAACATTATTTGATGCCTCAAGATGCTCCTAGAAGGTTTCATGCAATAATTTGTCAAATTAGGTCTCACCGATAAATATGGTCCTGTGAGTTGATTCCTCCACATTTTCCATTATGAAAGAATCAATATGGACAATAAAAAAGATAGTAATCCAATTCATATCACACCTCCCCATTCCATGAGGATTTTGTTCCCCAAAATATTCTACTGAATGAGGTGAGGAAATTTTTATCACATCTTCTCTTGGGTGTACCATTTAGCATTACCAAGAAGTTGTCCTTTCAACCCAATTTGCCAAAGATCATGTTGCCCTTTTCTTGTAATTATAGAACTATTCTATAAAATGGTATCTTTTGTCAACTCTACCTGAGCATCTGGTGCCAAATCCTCCACAGAAAGTAGGGCTTGTTCCTGTTCCTAATCTATCATGGAAGGCTCGCGGAGTTTCAAATTCTATACATTCACAACTGAGTAAATACACATGTATGGTGGTAGACTGAATCAATAAAAATTATCACCCTCCTTTTCCAGTTTATCAAATGGACCATATCAAAAAAGCTTGCCTTTCCTACCAGGACATTATAGCCCCTCCTTATTCAACTGTAACCATACTTTGTCTCACACCTTGAATGACTCCTTTGTTATGTGTTGATCATGCTTGGCATTGTACTTTTTATGTGACTTTTGTAGTGTCTCTTATACCTATATATGGATCTACCTAATCTTCTCAACAAAATTGCTAGCCCTTAAGGCATTCCCGGTAAGATCCTCCCGTTCCTCCTAATAACCCATACGTAATATGCAAAGGTGAGGGAGGCAAATATACAAAACAAGTTTCAAATGGGGACTTACCAGTAAAAGTGTGGACTGCTCTGTTATTAGAGTGTTGTATATATACAATATTTTCATCCCACGTATTTGGATGCTTCTAATTATAACCCCTCAAAAACTGCACCAAATTCTTGTTGACTACATATATTTTACCATCTGTTTGAGGATGGAATGTTGTAAACCTCTTTAACTTCATGTCCATCTTCTCCCACAATGTAGTCCAAAATGCAGTAATAAATCTCATGTCCATATTTGAAATGATGTTCCTTGGTATCCAAAATTATACCTAGACTTGTCCAAAGAACAAGTTTGTTACTTCTTTCCCGCTGGTGGTCTTTTTATAGGGGATCATAACACACATTTTGTTGAACCTATCAACTACAATGAATAACCAGTCATTTCCCTTCATGGTTGTTGGTGAACTTCCCACTAAGTCCATGGAAATTCTTTCCCAAGGACGAGTGAGTACATGTAAGGGATGATATACCATGTTTCATGGTAGTAGGCTTACTGGTACAACAAAGCATGCGTCCTCTTATGAACCTAGCTACATGTTCTTGTATCTTGGGTCAATACAGATACCTCTGCAAGTTTACCACTACCTTCCCTACACTAAAGTGCCCTGCAACCTTGGAGGTGTGAGTCTCTCTTATCAACTACAATCACTCACCTTTAGGAACATATAGCTTATCTAGCTTGTACTGTAACCCATCCTAGAGATGATAGTCAACAGTGTTGTCACCATCGTGCACATAAATCTAACTTTGCAACTCCTAAAACACCTCCTTGAAGTCCTCATTCTATGAATATGCATAATGGGTGAATGGCTCCATGTGCATCAGAGTTCCCAAAATTGTGATCTTTGATGTGGGCGGCCTCAAAAGTATGTCGGCCAACTTGTTTGTGTTGCCCTTCTTGTACTTGATCACTAAGTGAAACTATTGTAGAAACCCCACCCACTTGTAATGGTTGGTTTGTTGTAGCTTACTCTAGGCATGGATGGTGATCTTTGTGGATCATTATCTCCTTTCCCATCGAATAGTGCATACACTTCTTGAAAACTTGTACCAGGGCATAAATACCCTTGTCATAGGTAGGGTAGTTAATAACCACCCCATTAAATACTTTAGAATGGTAGCATACACGCCTTCTTCCCTTCATCTATACCGCTCCCATAACATACCCACTTACATATGTCTCCAATTCGAATGGATACTACAAGTTTGGTAATACCATAACTGGTGTTTGACTAATATTCTTCTTTATCTCCTTAAAGGCCCTCTGTTGACTCTTTCCCCAGTGGAAACTTTTGCCACTTGTTATTATGGTGTGGAGTGGCACTACTACTACTAGAAATGAGGGTATGAGATTCCTTAGCTACAATGTTGTTCCAACAAAACTCCTAACCTCGTAAACATTAGTAGGACAACCATTTCATGATGGCCTCCATATTTGTAAGATCTATATTTAGCTCTCCTTCTCCTATCACATACCCCAGATACACCAAAGACTATTATGCAAACTCACAATTCTTGAGATTTGCTAGCAGTCAGTGCTTCTTCAATGGCTCCATTAGTTACGTCAAATGTGAGATGTGCTCTTCCTTGATAACACTATATACGAATATATCATCCAAATCGACAACAAAAAAATGAATCTATAAAAGTGTGCAATATATCATCCATTAACCTAATAAATGTAGTTGTTGAATTCCATAGGCCAAATCGCATGACTAACCACTCAAACAAACCTTGCATGGTTTTGAAGGCGATTTTCCTGGTATCTTCTTCTTTGACTCAAACCCAATGATATCTAGACTTTAAGTCTAGCTTGGTGAAGTACTTCATTTGCACATTGAGCTAGCATATCATCTATAATGGGAAAGGGGTACTTGTTCTTGAGTGTGATTTTTGTTCAACGCCTTATAATCAATACACATCCACCAAGTCCCATCCTTCTTTGGAAAAGTGATGATGGATCACCCACATGGTGATGTACTTGGTCAAGTGGCACCTTGTTATAGTAGTTGTTGTAATTGTTTATTCACCTCACTTGCTTCTATAAAAGACTACCTATACAACTCAATATTTAGCAATGGAGAGTCTGACGATAGTTGAATCTCATGCTAAACTTCCCTCTTGGGTGCTGTAATGAAACCAACTCAAGAAAAGATAGAAAAGATAGATCAACGCCTTAGAATTCAGCCTCTTCGAGGGGGCAACCTCCTTTACATTACATAAAATGAACATTTT
>APFE030113977.1:119910-150098 GCA_000404065.3 Pinus taeda | reverse complement strand
AAGAGTGTTGAAATAATAGCTCCCATGTCATAAACATAGTCGCGCCCAAGAAGTAAATTGTAATCTAAAGGGACTGGGACTACCATCACATTCAGATAAACGATTTTTCCTCCCAGAGTATTAGTTAACTGAGGGAGGATCCCTAATGGTTGAATGGTTCCTGTGTTAAAGGTCAACAGATTCTGGGTAACAGGCACAAGTGGCGACGAACCGAGCGCTTGCCAAGCAGTTAAGGAAAGGATACTCACAAATGCACCTTCATCTATAATAGTGCCAGATATGATCATATTACAAACTTGTACTATTATCTGGAAAGGCAAATAAGAAGGAAGAAGGAATCCTGCTAGTCGACTCCAATCAAAGGAAGAGACCAGACTCTTTAAGGGGGTACCGTAAGAATGGGAGAATTATCCCCTTGAGTTACTAGAATGGGAGGATTTTTCTCCTATCTTGATGGAACAGGAGGGTTGCCTCCAAGCTCATTCGAATCTGAAGAAACAAAAAGAACCTGAGTGGTATCGTATTCACTATATTCAGGAAAGGTACAATTAACTGAAGGTGAAATCAGATCAATTGTTACCTCGACCTGTTGATTTGGGTTGGGTATAGACTCATAGGATTCACTTTCAGAGAGAGTGGATTTCATCGACAGTTGATTTGAGTCAATCAATTCATCAATTAGTGAAGGATTGAGGGAGAGTCTCTTGTAACCAGATGGAATTCGTTGCGGAGAAGCGGGATGGATATCCAACACTTATTTGGCTTCATCTAGATAGGGACAAAGGTGAATGGGGTGATTCCCTTCACATAACCTACAGGGAAACTCAACTTTACCCTTCTTTCCATGAACTTTACTACCACTAGTTTATGGTGTGTCACCAACATGATCTCTAGAAGTTGTTGACACAAGATGATGTGAATGAGAAGACCATTCTTCTAAGATTTGAGGAATATCAAGACAATTTCAAAGAAGATGGTCTCTCGTACAAATTTTTCATGGATATCGAACTTTTTGAGGCTTGACGAATGGTTTTTCATCAGATGTTGCATTCAAAGCAATGGTTTCCTGGTTGCCCTCTGCTGAATTTGCCTCTTCTTCTTCTTCTTCCCTTTCTTCTTCTTCTTATCCACCTAGTTACTAGTACCAATACTTTCACCAGGCGAAGAAGAAGAAGGGGAGGAAGAAACAATTGAGGAAGAAGACAAAGGGTCAACTTTAGGATCAACTGGAGGTTGATTTTGTTTAGTTGGAGGAGTACTCCATTGTAGAGAAATCATGACATTTTGAACCAAGGAGGTTGAAAACAACCATATTGGCAAGCTAGTGGTAAATCCCGAAAGGGACAATGTAGCCATATATGGAGCACCAATATTTCCAAAATGAGGAAAAGGACTAGGATTCCAATCCAAAGGAATTCCTTGATCGATGGACTCCGGACTTTTCACCATATGTTTCAACCTAAGATCATCTAAGGAGCGAGCGTGGATGATGTTATCTGCAGTCAATTAAATTAATTTTAATCAAAGTAACATAACAAAACAAAAGAGGGATAATCTAGGCAAAAGGTTTACCAAGAAACTGTGAACTGCAAAATACCTCTCGACGAACTGAGAAGGACAGGCAAGCAATCTCCTCGAATGTTGTTTTCGGTGTATCACAGTGTACAAGGTGGCCAACTCGGTTACCTATGGATGGATAGCAACCTAGTTTTTTCCTCCCATATATACCAGAAAGTACGTGGAGTCCCAATCCATATAAGCGTTGTCTAATGCAAAACCACATAGTGAGAGCATTCCCATATACTTTACGTACTGTAACAATGCCCTATATACCCGAAGGTACGTGGATGAGCTACAATATGCTCATGTGCATGGAATAAGGTATCACACTATGGATGTATTACAAACAAGTTAGCGACAATTGCTTTGTTTTACGACGACAAAACACATCTCTAGCCTAGACCTCTAAATTTTTTTCATTAAGTGACAATGCTCCATTAGGTAAATTCAGATAAATTTTAAGTTGATATTCTTTAGAATTTTCCTTTCAAGGTTCACCACGTGATGTAAGTTTGCAATTCCTAAAATTCAACTAATATGATAAGAATTATTCTCAATCAATTTAAGAATGAAAATCCTTAGCTAGTAGGGATAGAGCAATCAGATTTTTGATAAAGAGCAAAGAGCACATCTAATGCAATTTCCCTAGCTATTCCTTTCAAGCATTCAAAAACTACAATATGAACGATGCAAGTATTTATTTTTGAATCCCTTAGTGTTATGATGAACAAAAAGGAAACTAATGCACATACAATCGATCAATCTTTCATAAGAACAAAGAGTTTTACGACAGTTCTGTTTCGAAGAAAAATAAGACTTTACGACACTTTCTTTCGAACAAATATTAATCAACTATATTCTAACTTTGGCTATAGAATAATAATGACAAAGAAAACATTTTAGAAACATTAATCAATCAAGTCAAAGTAGGGCTAGACAAGGAGATAGAAACTTGTTCTCTGAGACATGACATTCATTGATCAATCAGTAAGCAATCAAACAAAAGAAATTTGGCAAAAAATCAATTCAAAGGTGGAAATTTGACATAATGTGGATCAACACAGGTCAAAGAGGGCCTAACTGTGTTGTAGAGCACTGTCTCTCACTCAAGGGTGCTCTGCAGAGCACTGCCCCCTGACCAAGCCTACATTGATTCCTGAGAGACCACTTAAGAGTCATATAACCTCAATTTTTGACCAGAATTCAATGCAAAAGGGCTGAAATACAATCAATGAACACAATTAGGGTCTACAAGAGTGTCCTAGAAGGTGGATAAGCTACTAGGAAAGGTGATATTTCCCCAGTAAAGTTGCCAAATTGTTTTGGAGAATTTGGTATCTGCATATAAATACTAATTCCCTAGATAAGTAGTTGTATCTAGAACAACAATTTAAAGTGTTTTAGACTTTTCCTATAAGAAATAGATAAGATGAGAAGATGAGAAGACCTACTTGTAGTTCCACTTTCCTCTCGTCTCACTTTTATCGATCACGTCGCTCCTTCCTATACTTAATACGCTTGATAAGTACCTGTAAACACAACAGAAAACAAAGAATCGATCAAAACACACGATCTATTAAATATAAGTGAAAGGAATCAGATACAATTCACACATATAAGCATCATGAAACAATACAAACATATGGGAGAAAGGTTCAAACACTTTATTAGATAGAAGAAGGAATTACAACCATTGGTGTCTGATTCAAAGTCATTCCTTCAGCTTGGATCCCATCCACATCACATCAAAAGCATGACAAACTTGTAGCATTACAATACTTGCTCCAAAGCCAAATATCATAGTAGCATTATCTCCTTACAATTCAACATAATCCAGCCCCTGATCACTTAGATGAGTGGTCAATTTATAGGAAGATGAAGGAGGTTTTGTCATAAATGGTGGCATTGAATGGCCTTCCATACTTAGAATTAGTTCCATGGAGGAAGGGATGAGAGGATAGGATGCACCCTAACTCATTCCTCATCCATTTTCAAGCTCATAGGAGTTGATAAGTGAGGGAACCTTCTAGGTGACTCCAAAAGATAAGAATATTCCCCAAACCCTATGTGAATTTCGCTCATTCTCACCCAACGCAGGTGAAAGGAAGCATAAGTGCTCTGTAGAGCACCTTAGCAGTGGACTCAACTTCTCTGCAGCGCACCTTTACAAGGGCTTACCTGCACTAGTCCCTCTAGAGGCTGTTTCTGGATGTCTTCAAGTCATGAAACTGTCTGGGAAGGAGGCATTCAAAGGGGTGACTTGTTTAGGGCATGTAGAAACTAAAATTAGGGTTTGATGAACCCTAAAACATTGATTTGGATGATGGGATTGATGTGCCCAAATGGATCTATAACAATGTGATATAACTTTGATTTTCATTTTGATGTTATTTTCTCTCTTAAATTATGTTTATAAGCTTACATCTATAATTTTTGAAAAGGTGACTTTATTATAAACTATATATTTATCAATATATGTTGCTTCATTATGAGATATGTTACTTCATCATTGAATAAATCAAATTGTTACCAATATAGATCCATCTTATATATATATCTCTCAGATTGAGTATTGTTGAATGTATAAGGGGAAGCTTCAGTGAAGGCTTTGTGGGAAAAGTTAGGGACTTTGTACCAATCTAAGTCTCTGGTGAATAAATTGTTCATGAAGAAAAAATTGTATAACTTGAGGATGAATGATGGAGACTCGGTGACAGAGCATCTAAATGCCTTTAATACTTTCGTAAGCCAATTGTTATCTGTTGATATTAAAATTTTAGAAAAAGACAAGTGCATCAATTTGTTGTATTCTCTACTAGATTCTTGGGATAGTTTGATTGTTGCAATAGGTAGAAATACAACTACCTTGCAGTTTGATGAAATAGTCTCATCCTTGTTGTCAGAGGAGATGAGACAGAAAAATATGGAGGGCGAGAATAGTGATTCCTTGTCTGTACAAGGACGATCCCAGAAAAGAAACAAAAATAAGTCCTCAAGTGGGAGATCAAAATCTAGAGGGAGATATAAATCTCTAGGAAAACTTATAAAGGTGTGTTGGAAATGTGGAAAGGAAGGGCACTCCAAAAAAGACTGTAGATCTAAAACTCTTGAGAAATGAAAGGGATCCGATGATGCACCTTCTGCAGAGGCAAAAACCATCTTAGATGACGGTGGGGACGTGTACTTGGATTCTTATTCAAGCACACATGTAGATCATGAGGCATGGTTGACTAACTCGGGTGCATCCTTTCACTTCATTCCCCATAAGTAGTGGTTTTACGAAATTGAGAAATATGATGTTGGTGATGTCTTCTTAGGGGATGACAAGAAGGCAAGAATCATCAGACGTTGAAAAGTCAAGCTAAAGTTGCAAGGTGGAAGGATTAGAACACTTATGGGTGTTCTACATTTTCCTGCATTGGGCAGGAATATGATTTCTATAAGCAAGATGGATGATGCAGGTGTAAAAATAATGTTCGAGAAAGATACATGTAAGATGGTTCAGGGAGCACTGGTAAGGATGTGGGGAGTTCATATTGGAACTCTGTAAAAGATTTTGGGTAGCACTGTTATTGATGGATGCAACAATTCTTTGGATCCTGAAAGTGGAGCAGAAAATCTAGTGGTCTCTAGAGAAAAGACCATCCTATGAAATCAATGGCTTGGACATATTAGAGAGAAGGGCCTTCAAATATTTCATGCTCATGGTATGGTAGGAGGTATGTCTAATTGTTCTCTGGATTTCGATTTATGTGAACATTGTGTATATGGGAAAAGAATCAGGTGAGTTTCCCCTCTGCTGCTAAGAGGGTGAAAGGGATATTAGAGCTTGTGCACAATGATGTGTTTGGACCTATGTCAGTTCCATCATTGGGTAAGTTTGTGTATTATGTATCATTTATATATGACTTCTCGAGGAATACAGGGATATATTTCCTCAGGAAGAAATCTAAAGTATTTGACAAGTTTAAAGAATTTAAGCCTCTGGTGGAAAACTAGAAAGAGAAGAAGATAAAGGTGTTGAGGACAGATAACAGTGGAGGGTTCTGCAAGAAGGAATTTGAAGATTTTTGTAAGAAGTGTGGTATATCACAGTAGAAGACTACTCCATATACAACTCAGCAAAATGGATTTTAAAAAAGAATGAACATGACATTGATGGAAAAGGTAAGAGGCGTGCTCAGTGGTGTCGGGTTAGGACAAGAATTCTTGGCAGAGGCGGTGGAGACTACATGCTACCTGGTCAACATATCACCTTCATCAATGTTGGAGGATAAAACTTCACATGAGGTATGGACTGGTAAGAAACCCTCCCTTTCACCTTTGAGGGTATTTAGTTGTGATGCATATGTAGTACATGTTCCAAGCGAGAAAAGAACCAAGTTGGATAGTAAATCTGAAAGGTGCATCTTTATTGGGTATCAGGATGGTTTAAAAGGTTATAATATTTGGAACCCAGAAACAAGGAAGGTTGTGTAAAACCGAGATGTTGTGTTTAGAGAGGTGAAAAATGTTAAACATGAGTTCCTACCAAAGGAACCTGAGAAGATAGAGTTTGAACTAAAGGAGGAAGAATTAGACTCTACAACAGAAGAGGAATCAGAAGATGAAGAACCACAAACTCTAGCTGTGAGAAGATCAGTTCGAGAAAGAAGGAAACTCGAAATTTTTGCACATCATTTTGTCACTGTCCCTATATTCCCTGTCTATGATCCTGGAGGACCTCTATAGTGTACCCAACATGCTTTCCCATCGTGAAGAAAACCCAAGTATGTCCCTCTTCATGAGCACGATAATTCCCCTTTGCACCATTTCCCAAGAATCATTCTTCTATCCCAGTTTACAAGACCGATGCTACTGACTAGTTTTCTCCTCGCACCAATTTACAGAGGTTAAAACTAGCCCTCGCAATGATCATAGTGACTGAGCCCTTTTCCAGTCGCATCAAACCTCTTTTGGAAGGTTTTTTAAATAAGGAGTTGAAGCTTCCATGTATATAATCTTAGTAACGGAAGTCTGGTAAATGGTTGGGCTGGATAGAGCCACGGAAATCAGTTTGCACTCCTTTCCCCTATTAGGATGGAACAACCTTAAGAGATAAGACCTTCTCCCATGATGAGATGAACCATCTCCCACCCATCCAAGCTATATAAACCTCTGTTTTTCCCAAGCAAAAGCTAGTTGGAGTTTTGGAGCAAGTTTGAATAACCAACAAGTCATCTATAGCTTGTAGCTTTCTAGTGTATGTTTGAGGGAGAATAGTGTTATTTTGGTTTTGTTTGAGACTAGAGGGAAAGAGGCCCTAAAACTTCCATTGTTGGGGTTATCCATGAAGTGCTAGTAGAAGTGTGGGAACCCGGATACGTCGGAGGAGACCAGCAACGTCAAGGCACCGGTTGTAATCTATTTTTGATTTATATAAATGCAACTATTGATTGATTTCCTACATGAAGTGTCATTTTACATCTTTATGGTTTAATGTTCCTTGACCTATTAAGTAGGCTGAATATAATATTGTATGCTATCGCGTTTGTTGTTGTTGTTGTTTTCTTGTTTCAAGTATTTGAAGGAAGGAAACGGAAGATAGCAAGAGTGAGGAAGCAGGATCATCACCAAGCAGAATAGTGTTCTAAGAGGTAGGCCCTCTTAATTGATTCTAGCTTAAGGATATTTTTCATAGATTGTTTGTTTGTGGCTAGACCCGCTCTCTCGGGCTAGATGAATTGTTTGTGTCCACACTGAGAATTTACCTGCACCACAAATTGGCGACCATACTGGGGAGCCAAACCTTCTATTTGATGGATTGTCATTTTATGGTTTTATGTGAAATTTTCTAGTATCACCACATCCCTTTAGTGTTTTCTGAGTTGCCTGGTTTACTTCTCTGAGCCTGAAATTTATAGTGGCAACTCTGGTCTTAGCCTTTGAAAATTTTTATTTTTTTCCTCGAACCCTCGGTCAGTGCATTTATTTTTCTGACAATGGCATCGATCAGTTCGAGTTTCTCAAAAACAATTGCACTGACCCCCTTTTGGTGCGTGTTGTTAGTTAGGCCATCGTGTCGATCCCTGTAGGTGAAGATCAGCGTTTACCCTAAATCATACCCGATGTGTCTTTCCCTTCTAATTTTTGTCTCTCAACTTGTTTTGATTGTGTTCTCCCTGGCTGGAAAGCTCTTTTAGCTTAGTTTGTATGATTGGTTGATTTGCATTTTCTTCGCTTGGTTTGTTCAGTTATTGGATGGTGTATAACTCTAGGGCATCTAGCTCATCACCCATTCGCTTGTTTTCCTACTCAGAAAGTCAAGTTGATAGTGAAATTTGCTCCTTGCATTTTGTTTATTAGTCCTTTTATTGCTTTGATTTCCATTTAACAAGTTTGAAAAGTTTCATTTAGTGTTTGAGCATCTCTTTTTGAGCATAGATCACATTGCCCATCTTGTTTTTGGTTCAGTCTTTACTTCATTAGTTTTCAAAGGAATTCTCTTTTGTGCTTTGTGTTTTCTTGTGATTGATTGTATTGAGAATATTTCATTGAAGTGTTTTTGAAAGATTCATTCAATCATTTCATTGAAGAATACATAATTCTAGTTTGTTGAATCAATATGTTACGTTAGTTAGCATCATTGAAGGCTAGAGCTGTAGCATCACTTGCATTGGAAAAGAAATGAATTCTCTTTACTAGTGAAAAGGCTACTTGAAGTGCATTTGATAGGAAAGTTAGGAATTGGAAAGAGTTTTTTTTTTCATCATTTTGTTTTCAAAAGGCGAAATAGTGAAAAAGTCATTTTGCTTTCAATTTCTTTTCTTGTTGCATTTGAGTGTGTTTTCTACTCTCATTAGTGTAAACAATTCATCGAATTGAAAGGGTCTTGTCTCATTTAGCTGCATATATGTGTTTTTGAGTCACATCGATAAGGCCTAAAAATCAAGACATAATATCCAAATAAACTCTAAAATGTACTCAATTAACCTAAGGTGCATTTGAAATCTAACGATCGCATCTTAGAAGGTATAGGCTAGAGAGTTGTTCTGGCGTCTTAAAACCTAGCAGTTGTCGTTCGCTTTGGCACTAGACAACATTAGTATGGACTTGTGCTCCCCGTACCATCGAGTATATAAAGGGAGACCCCATTAGGCTGCAATCATTTATCCATAGGAAGCCGAGTCTACCACCTTGTAAACGTGATACACTGAACACAGCATTCGGGAAGATTGCTTGCCCATACTTCTCAGTTTGCTTGGAGGTATTCTGCAGTTCATGGTTACCTGGTAATTCTTTTTCCCTAGATCATCCTGAGTAGTCATTTTGATATTTTTGATGCCTTAAATATAAAAGATCACCTGAGTGCTTGTCCTTTCGAGCTCATTTCAAACGAAAAGTGATAGAGTCACTTTTGCTTCTTTCCCGACTCTTAAAACATCAAAGAGCACCAGTTTGTTTTTGCGTCTTAAAAAATTGTTGCCCACGATCTTATAACATCTTTGTTAGTATTTTTTAGACCACATCGTTAGTATACATTTAAATACATTTTAAAGCCCTTGAAATCAATCTCTCTTTTGGTTATTTGAGACAAAATCATCGTGGTTGAACCAACTGGTTCACCTAGTTCCTCTTTATTTCCTTTGTCTGAATGATTGTTTGAGGAGACTTTTCCCGAATTACTGCAGTCGTTTGAGGACCAAGGCGTTGAGCTTGGAATTGTTTTGAGTATTCAACCTTTGTCATCTCGTCCTCCCCCTTCAGATACTGGGTCACTTTCTGACATTGGACTGGAATCTCCGGATAACCCTATCCAAACTCCCGAGAGTCCACCGACTTCTGAAGGTCAGCTTGGACTGGTTGTTTATCCTCTGAATCCTTTGTTCGATCCTATTGTGATATCACCACAGTGTCCATACAATATGTACGATCAGTCGTGTATTCCTTTTGAATTATCCCCTCGAACATTTTCGGTATTTCGTCGTTGTCTGTTTTCACCCATGGAATCAGAAGGCGACATCCCAATCTCCTCTCCAGGTCACTCGGAGTTTTCCTCTCCACACACAGTCGAGGAGCAGGAATATCCCTTACCTCCCAAAGGTTTCCCTTACATGGGAATCATTCTGACTAGTGTTCATCCTAAATTACTGCGTAATTATGTTACTTTAGCTAGGTTGGTTTCAGACATGCCTACTACCTCATCATTGTATCACAACCCTATTTGGGCATGTGGCTATATGCCTACCACAAGTCCATTCATTTAGAACCCGACCTCCCAACAGACGGTGATTTATGTAGTTACTTCAGTACCGGTGCAACCCACCATTCCCAGTCCTCTTGTTTCGTCAATCCACATAACCCGTCTGGTTCAACTGATGATCTCAAGTCATGTCATTGTTAGTTCTTCGGTCCCTCCAGTAAGTGGATAGGCTATCCCACTGCCTGGGGGGCAGAGTCCGAATGTTTCTATGATGTCTAGCACAACCAATGTGAGTGGCTCATAACCTCACATGGTTGGGATGAACTAACCCTCTTCGGGTGCCATTTCAAATCCTGTTGGTCCTACTAGATCAAGTAATGTCCAGTACCAACAACCCAATGTTGGTCTGTCTAGGTCAAGTCATGTCAAGTACCAACAACCCAATGTTGGTTCGTCTGGATCAAGTCACATCCAGTACTAGTAGCCCAATATGGCTCAAGTTTTAGACCAACTTCCTTATATTCAATATGGTTCACAAGTGATGGCTAATCAGTCATACATCCCTCAGACTGGACCTTATGTCCAGCTTGGTCCATCTGTCACGCCTGGTGGGTATGGCCAGATACAGTTTGAGAAATTTCAAGTTGTCATTCCAGGAACTGTTCAATTACCTTTGCAACAACAAGGACAACTCCTACAGCAGCAAGGGTAACCTTTGTTGCAATAAGGGCCATCCATGCAGCAACAAGGCCAGATCATGCCACAGCAAGGACAATTGCAACAACTGTAGGGGCAACCCTCACAATAGTTGCAACAAACCATGTAGCCGCAAATGCAGTATGCATCGAAATCCTCCTAGCCTATGCCTTTGCAAGGGCAACCTCAATAGTCGTAGGGATAGCCTTTACAACCGCAAGGTAAACCCTTGCAGCCACAAGGTCATCCTGGGTAGCAGCAACCCTTATACTTGTATCAACAGGGTCAACCCTTGCAAGGGCAAGGCTAGGGTCAAGTCCTGCAGCAGTAGGCATAGAATCCTTATGTCCAAGGGTAACAGGTTTAGCCTCCTTTTGTCCAAGGACAACAAGTCCAAAATCGTTATGTCCAAGGACAACAAGTCCAAAACCCTTATGCTCATACACATCATGTGAAAAATCCATATGTCCGAGGTCAGCAAGCTCAACAGCCTTTTATCCAGTATGTTGCTAATCAACAGCCTCTGGTCGGATAGTTTCAAGGATTTCAAGGTCAAAATCCTCCCTACAAGTAAGGTAACCTACAGTGGGGACAAAATAAAATGCCTTAAGTACAAAATCCTTACCAACAAGGATGGGCACCACCAGTTGGGCCCCCTTATCAACATTAAATGCCTTTCAATACTCAATTTCCATTGTTGTCTACATTGGAATTATTAGATGTGTCTAGACTCGCAAATGACCTGATTCTTCATTCACCATACTAGTCCCCAGTTCCGTCCAAGATTCCGAGCGATTTTCCAAAATTTGAAGGAAAAGCGAAAAAGGATCCTTAAGCCCATGTGATGACATATCACCTCTGGTGCTCCTCAAATTCCTACATTGATTATTCTATTCATCTTCGCCTTTTCCAACGAACTCTTACAGGGGCTACAACCAAATGGTATGTCGAGCTACCTCGGAATACATATCATGACTTTAACACTCTCGCCATGACCTTTCTGACACATTTCTAGCTGTAGGTTCTGTACAAAACTGGCATCCATCTATTAACGTCACTCAAGCAAGACACTGCGACTCACATCTATGATCACACCCATGATTGGAGACACATGCACCATCTGATTAAGTTTGAAATTGTTGATCAGTTGTTGATAGAGTGGTTCACCAAGTCATTTTTCAACAAAATTGTAGGACATTGCTATGGGTGGATGTGTCACTGAGGAACAATCCATCACGCATGCCTAGTATCTAGACCTTGTTTATTCATAGTCTTGAACATTATATGATGTGTTACCCAATGCACCCAGACCATCGTTTGATCTGATGACATCTAAGTCTCTACCTACCCCTCCTGTTGATGGAGTAATTGGTTCAGTGACTCAAACCCCTGCAAAATCTTCTTCCAAATAGAAGTCGGTCTCCACCACTATTCTCAATGATTCCTCTCGCAATGCATCCAGCCTTGGTAAAACCTCAGAGGTTCACGTTGTCCAATCTACTACAATGGATTAATCCTCTAAAGGTAAGAAGAAAGGCAAAGGAAAGGGTAAAGCTGGATGCCCCAAAACGAGGTCCTCCTAAATCATTTGTTGGTGATGTTTCCCAACGGAAACCCAAGTATCCATGCATGATCTGTGAGGAGGATCACTATACTAAGGATTGTCTGAGACAGTTTGAAGTTAGTCGTTTTCTCAAACGAACCCCAGTTGTCTTGAAAGATCCCTTTCCATCCCAGCATACTCAAATGGTAGACCAGCCTCAGTCATCTACTTCCTCGGGTTCACAAGTGTTCATAATGAGTACCCCAATCAACGTCGCTACCGAGTCAAAATATTATCAAACTCCTACCCCGTCAGTGGGGAAAGAGAAAGAAGGTACCCTTTCTTCTTCCACCCTGTCCAGTTCTAGTCCTCTCCATATAGAGCGACCTAATCCTAATTCTGCCATTTGACCACCTTCTCGAGGTGTGCTTCAAATGTCCTCGTACAATCCCAACACTCAAGCGCTCAACATTATAACGCTGTTCTAGATTTGGCTCAAGCACCATTAGCTATGTTTTCTCTCGAGGTCCTTCAAAGTTTCCCTTCTCAGCAAAAATCGTTACTGTCGGCTATTGGGGGTATTGATCCAGCTACCTCTAATCTCATTTGTTTTGACCTGGAAAACCACATTCCACGTTTACCTCATCAAATTGCCTTTCTCATTCAAGTAATCATAAATGAGAAAACAAGTCATAGGATGGTCATCGATGAAGGTGCTTCTACCTACATCATGTATGTCGCTTATTGGAAAGCAATTTGTTCTCCTACTCTGAACCAGTCCCCTAACACTTTGGAAGCTTTTCACAGGTGTGATTCATGACCATTCGATGTTTGTCTCATCATTTCCATTACATTGGAGTGCAAGATGGTATATGTCGAAGTAGAGGTCGTTGACGGTAATCTCAACTACAATCTTATACTCGGATGTAGTTGGACCCATGACAAGCATGTTGTAGCCTCCTCCCTTTTTCACATGATTCGTTTTCTCCATCAAGGGAATATAGTCACAGTCGACCAACTATCCTTATTTGCCTCTCCCTCCTCCGATGGCAATGTTTTGTATGTCAAGCACATCGGTGCCCCTTATGAGAGTGTGGGTGTAGGAATTTTCAAAGATCCTGCCTTGATAGACATATATCTGCTCCCACCTCCTCATGTTTCCCCTATCAACATGATTTCGGTCAAGTCTGATCCTTGGGTCATTCCTTCGCCAGATCTTATTGATACATCGGGCGAGGTTATGCCGTTAACTCCCACCAAAATTGATTATGTGGAAATTCTTTTGGCTTCACCTTTGGTATCCTCTGATCACCCTGTTTCAAGTTCATCTCTCGACGTGTCTTCTCATTCCCCATGGCTTAGTTCTGGCTTGACGGCCATGTCTATGTGTCTTGAGAGGTTATGTTCTCCGCTGCCTATTGACATGCCAATTTCTCCTGATTTTGTCAAGATCTTTCAACTGAGGGCACCTTTATCTCTTCATGGATTCAGGTTTTTCCCCCTCCCCGAATTTTTACCAATTGCCCATTATTGCAATGGGATTGTCATCTTTTGACCCGTAACCCTCCCTTGCCCAGGAGACATGGGGGCACATCCTTATATGGGTTCTACTCCATTATTTGGCCGAGTCGATGCTTACTCATCATGTCAATGGTAAAACTCCAGTTTTCATCTGTGTTGGTTGATTCCCTGAGTCTAAGCATGGACTCTCTCAAAAAGTATTATTGCTTTGGTCATATTGCATGGTTACTTTTGTACAATAGTGTGTCATTCATTTTTGTACAGTGTGGTTTGGTGTGTTATTTTGCAAGTAGCTTTCCTGCTTATTATGTTTTGCCTACTTTGCAGATGTTGGTGTCTCCTCACATCGGTTTTGCTGATGGTGCTTTCGTAGTACCCAGAATCTATCATCCGTGGCATGGGCCATTTATGACCCCCACGATGAGTTGATTGATCTTCAAGGTATTTTTCTAGGTCAAACAACAAATAACATCATTGATTATAGCGCAGTTATCGAATTATTGTTAGAAGTTATCACTCTTAGCATCCGGCAAATGTTGTCAACCTTGATTCACAGCTTGTTGTCCTTCAACTCAATGGGAAATATTTCGTCAAAAACCCTTAGATATTGAGAATTTATCTATGTATTCATCTACTAGAGAGAAATTTTGATTACATTACATATCATCATATTCCTAGACACATGAATACATTAACATATGCATTAGCTAATTATGTGATGGATAGACAATTACGAAACATGGAAAAACTCAAAAAAAAAAAAACATTTGTACCATAGTAGGCAAGGAAGTACAACATATATATACATGTGTGCTGGTAATGTTTGTCATACATCAAAACCCCAAAAAATAATATGTGTGTTCAAAATACATCGGTGGCTCGCAGGCCTTATACATCTATGGCTCACAGGCCTAAAAAATGTGGAATGTTAGACCTATGCACTAAACAGCATGATGTTCTTGATAGCATGTAACTGCTCAGACTATGCGAATCAGCAGTCGGTGGATCTGACCTGACACCCCCACCATATGCCTCTGGTACTGGCATGGGACATCAACCATCCAGGCATACTCTGGGATTCCATGGGTCAAACCCTCGAGATTTCGCGCAATATCCTCCTTGTTGTCGCTTCCCTCCTGATAAGGAGAGACATCAAACTACCAAGCGATGTGCCTACAGATTGAGGACATCCAGGAAGGGTGTTCTGGTCCAAAATTTGCATTCATAAAATCAAAATGTCATGAACACATATATCTCAAAAACAATAAAAAAACATCAAAAATTAAAAATTGTTTGTTTTTCACCTCCATCATCATAATCCTCCCCCTCTAGGAGAGGCATATCAGATCTTCGTGGAAGTCGGTACCGTTGTAAGGTGAATCCTCCACTACGATCAACTATCACCGTAGTGACAAGAAAAATGCGGGCTTATAGGACATCTGTTGGCCCCCGGTAACCCTAGGCATCAACTCACTCCAATGGACCATCCGTGGGTCTCGTGGCATTGATAATTCCACCTTTTTCAGCTAGTATTAGAACAACAGAACCCTCTCCAGGAAGAAGATCACTAGCACAGAGCCAAAGAAAAACTACTTCAAGTTTCCCGCCTAAGCTTTTGATAGTTGTCACTTCATGTTGACTTTCATAGCTTCCGCCCAGTTAAAGATAATGGGCATCATGCAATCGATAGCATACTGAAACTTGGACTTGGGACCCAAACACTATTGATGGTCAATAGTAACACTCTCAACACAAGATCTTGAATATTCATAATCTCGATCTTGTCACTTTTTTATTTGAGAGCTTCTGGGAAATGTTCGATAAGTAGCATGGTCACACTTGCCCAATTTGCCTTGACCCATACAGATTGACTAGTTCCCTTCTCTGGGACAGTCCTGTGATGAAATAAATGTTTGAAGTTTCCAATTCCATCTCTTGAACACAAATGATGAAAATTTCATGATTCACGTCCCAGAGATTGATCAGGTACCCTAGCAACTCGGGTTGAGCCCTGAGCCCGTAGACCTGGTGTAAGAAATAATTTGAGGAGCCCATAGTTGCTCAAAGCATCCAAGCAATTTGGGTCAGATATTGCTTGAGTGTCAATATCCTCATGCTCGCGTTCTGTCCAATCCACTATTTTTCATGATTTTTTCCTTGCAAAAACCATATAATCAAGTCAATGATCATCTTTGGTCGAAAAAATTTGGATTCAAATGGTCAAATTGAGAAAATTCATGAAAAATTTGCTCACGGTGTCGGTGCAACTATTTTAAAAATAGTGGCACCGACGGCGCGGTTGGAAGTCTTAGCAACCCCCGATTAGCGTGATTTTGTGCCCGGAAATCGTGCCGACCGAGGGAGAAAAAGTTTTTCCAAAACCTTCTCATGAAATCCAAAAATTGGACAAAAATAGGTGAAATAAGTATGAAAATGGAGCTTAAGGTCTTGACTCTTACCTGCAACTGACGGCTCAACGAATGACCTCCCAGATCTCCCGCAATATGCTCCGGAAAAATTAGGGCACAAGTGGGTAAAAAGATCTTCACACAAAGGTAAAATGGTAAATGGTAAAAAATAAGTACTTTTGCCTCATTTTATTCATTTTTTCATGAAATATTAAGGTTTTTGAGTATTTTTTTAACCTATTTTACCTTAGAACTGGATAATGCATTTACCTTTTTTTTTGCAACGACAGGTGATGGATTGTCGATGATGGTACTAAAGTCACATTTCATCTCTTTTCTCGACTCGTAAAACTCAAATGAAAATATCACCAAGTATTTTTCCCTTTTTGACTCGTAAAAGAGAATAAAATGGGGGGGTCTGCTTTCAAGCTCTTTTCCGACTCTTTAAACACAAAAAGATTGCCAAACTCTTGTCATTTTGAACTCGTTAAAGGCTGCGAAATGTTGTTCACCCAGTATATGTTTACCCCTTTTTCGGGCTGGGACACACTATTTACGAAAAAGGTACTCCTTGATTGAAATGGTCAAGCGGTTCTCTAAAGTATCATTTTATACCTTTTCAGGCTCGAGAGACACAAATGTACGAAAATGGACCATGTGGAGTTTTATTTTCTGTGTCTTTTCAAACTCTCTAAATATGAAAAATTCTAAGTTGCCCCAAGTTTTTCGAACTCGTTAAAACATTAAACAATATTGGATTCGTCACCATGACAAACGTGAGCTTCTCCTTCATAGGGCTCATTAAACTGACTAGTTCGAATTCGTACGAAGAATGAATTTACAAGTGCAAGCAAATGATATCCCGTTCAAGCTTGTGATAAAAAATAATTGGGGTACCTGCCAGAAATGGTGGGGGGAAATTGGAAATCTTATCAATCGTGTCGGTAGCTCACTCTTGAACATGACACTTTTTTCTTCATGTTGGGTTGGGATATCCTCCTTTTCATCATTGACCTTCTTGGGTTGGGCCGTTTCATTTTTTCCTTCCATTTGACCTCTGCCATGTCATCATGACCACCAATCCTATGGATCTAAAAACTGCCAAACTCTAGAGTCGTGTCGCCGATATGTTCAAGAGTTAGTCCTTTTGCAATTACACTTACTACTGATTCTCTGTATCATCTGAAATCATTTGCATCCATTTGTCTTGTGTTTATGATGTGGGATACATCATGGCCATCCTTTGACATGGTTGCTTCCTTGTCGACCTCAACTCATTATCCAGGAAGATGGCCGAGAGACTCCCTTCGAGCACCTTAGAGCTTGCATGCCCTAATGTTAAGTTCTTCGCACTTGATGTAAGTTCCATCATTAACTTTGGATCAGGTGATTTCACATGTGTTCGACATCATTTCCTTTATTCACATTCTGTGAACTATGCTGCCAGTACCTTGAGAACCATTGTCATTATTGGTGGTTTCTCTCGCACTTGTTAACGGTTCACATCATTGACCGGTAATTAAGTGACTTCCTAGCATGTTCAACTTCAACACATTCATTCACGTGTTAGGATTTGTACTTTGATCAAGTTGCTTGGAGTGCAAGACCCTGGGCTAAGATTACACAAGTCCAGGTTGCGAGGCGATGTGACATGATCATGTTGATATACATGTCTCTTTTAGAGGGATGGCTGAGACCATAACATGAGTTGTTATAGGTGATCCTTCTCATTATTGGATGGTTGCGACCATACCTTGGTTTCGTTATGATCCATTCTATTGGATGCTTGCACCCATGCCTTGGATCCATTCACATGATCATTCTCTAGATGGCTACATCCATACCACGATTCATGTATCATTATTCAAAGTTTTCAGTGATGTATATGTATCTATGGTTGCTTGCAAATTTTCTGATGACGGAATCTAGTTCCTTGCATCCACTTGTAAAGCATTTCACCCCTCACTCTAGTTTGGCCTTCACACTTCAGGGGGCATTCGGTACACAACATTTTGTCACTGTCCTTGTACTCCCCATCTACGATCCTGGAGGAACTCTATAGTGTACCCAACATGCTTTCCCATCATGAAGAAGCTCCCAATATGTCCCTCTTCATGAGCAGAATAATTCCCCTTTGCACCATTTCCCAAGAATCTTTCTTCTATCCCAATTTACAAGACTGAGGCTACTGACCAGTTTCCTCCTTGTGCCGATTTACAGAGGTTAAAACTAGCCCTCATGCCGATCGGAGTGACTAAGCCCTTTTCCAATCTCGTCAGTCCTCTTTTGGAAGGTTTTTTAAATAAGGAGTTGAAGCTTCCATGTCTAGAAGCTTCGTAACGGAAGTCTGGTAGATGGTTCGGCTGGATAGAGCCAAGGAAATTAGTTTGGGCTCCTTTACCTTATTAGGATGGAACAACCTTAAGAGATAGGACCTTATCCCATGTTGAGAGGAACCATCTCCCACCCATCCAAGCTATATAAACCTCTATTTTTCCCAAGCAAAAGATAGTTGGAATTTTGGAGCAAGTTTGAATAACCAGAAAGTCATCTATAGCTTATAACTTTCTAGTGTATGTTTGAGGGAGAATAGTGTGATTTTGGTTTGGTTTGAGACTAGAGGGAAAGAGGCCTTAAAACTTTCATTATTGGGGCTATCCATGAAGTGCTAGCAGAAGCATGGGAACCCAGATACCTCGAAGGAGACCACCAACGTCAAGGAACTAGTTGTAATCTCTTTCTGATTTATATAAATGAAACTATTGATTGATTTCCTACATGAAGTGTCATTTTACATCTTTATGGTTTAATGTTCCTTGACCTATTAAGTAGGCCGAATACAATATTGTATGCTATCATGTTTGTTGTTGTTGTTTTTTGCTTGTTTCAGGCATTTAAACGAAGGAAACGGAAGACAGCTGGAGTTAGGAAGCCGGATCATCACCAAGTAGAATAGCATTTTAAGAGGTTGGCCCTCTTAATTGATTCTAGCTTAAGGATATTTTTCATAGATTGTTTGTTTGTGGCTAGACCCGCTCTCTTGGGCTAGAGGAATTGTTTGTGTCCGCATTGAGAATTTACCTGCACCACAGAAAGGTATAGTCCATCTACTTTCTGTTTGAATTTTTGTTTATCTATTAATGATGATGATCCCAAAATTGTCAGGGAGGAAATAGATTTAGAAGATGGTAAGCTCTGGAAAGAGGCCATGGTTGATGAAATGGCATCTTAGAACAAAAATGATGCTTGGGATCTGGTGGAGTTGTCAGCTGGAAGGAAAACCTTTGGAAGAAAATGAGGGTTCAAGAAGAAGATCACTACGTGTATTTTACCAGGTGATGAGTACAAGAAATCCAAATGGCTACAATAATCAACACCTCTAGAAAATTGTGTTGTTGCTCCAAAATTGCACTGCTTCCTGACTTCGCCCCCTGATTTTCCCACTCTAGATTGCCCAGAAAACTATAGGAATATGGGATTGTGATCCTTGCCCAAATCCCAGAAAAACCCAAAAAAGTGTTTCCCTTGGTTCCCACCTTCAAAAATTGACCCTTCACAGCGTGCCCCTCCTCCAAATACGAATTTTGTTGCTGTGACTAATCTTGTCAATCTATGCACTCCTCCTCAAATGGCCCTCCAAATGATTTCCCATATCCACAGCTCAAAAATCCCCGGGATAATGCTGCCCCAACAAATCTCACTCCAATAACTGCGTAGTGGTGGCTCCTGACTTGTGTGTTATGCTCTAGAAATGTGTATGACCTACAACTGATGCTTCTTCCAGTCTCAGTGGTGAAGGAAATTCTTCCTTAGGTGGCACTCGAAGTCCACTAAAAAAAGCTTGAGCTTCTCTCCCTCGGAAGCTCTTGTGCTAAACAACATAATGTTGGCTCAATTGAACAGTTAAGGTAATTTCCATTTTCAAATATACAAAGGATCCCTCTTTCTCCCTCATTCCTTCCTTTTATAAGTGATGGCCATGCATTCCTTGTGGGTCCCTCCACAATTTCGATTTTTCCTTAAGGGATTTGAATTCCCTTCCTCCCAAGTGTGTATTTCGAGTGGGCCCCATATTCCACTAGCATACAAATAAAGCATTCCTCCTATTTTCTCCACCAAAATTTGCTTTGAGCTAGTATTAACCAAAATTGTCAAAAATACTTTTCCCAACATTAGGAAAATTTAGGAAGGAACATTACAATATATATATTTCCACATTGAGAACTTTGGTAACATCATCAAATAACACTTAAAAATAGGTTTCTTATGCATAGAACTAGGATAGTGATTTATTTAAGTCAAGGACATTTCTCTTGCATCTTGCATGGGTGAATGAGTTTTACAAGATATTTCATTTCTGTCCTCCACACTTTTGCAATGAACTAACTCTCAAAAAATAACTTCTTTACTAATTCCTCTTTTGATTTTCATATGTGTCAAAGCGAGGGTCCATGGAATCCTTGTTTATGTAGATTGTCATGAATAAATATTTTGTTGTGAGCAAGAATCCAAATGGATATATGGATATGTGGTAGTCAATATCTCCCTTCAACTAATTTCTAGATGAGGGAATGGATTGATAGGTTTTCATTAGTTAAATATTTCAAATATTCAATGCTCATAAATAGATTCTCCCTTGGGGGGGCTGCATCCTCTTCAATATTTGGCTCATTTAGTCAAGGGAGATGCACACTTTAGTTGAGATAGTTGCTAGTTCATCTTATTGCATAACTCATTAGGAGGATTTAAATACTTGCATCTGGTCCATTTCAAACCTGAAATTAATTAGAGTTGTCCCAATTTTTATTTATTTTTATGTGTGGTTCACAAACACTGGAGATCGGTGGTTGTTACATCGACATAAAATATTCAGGCATATCCACCTGAAGGGATCACTTCCCACCAATTGAGTAGTAGAGCCTAACCCCAAGAACATCGAGGATAACCTACCATGTGACGTTCCATTACTGAGGTGCTTTAATGATGAGAACTCAAACAATTGAGTTAATCCTTGAGTCTATTAGAGTTTTCCCATTCAGAAAGATCAAAGAGAAATTTGATACCCTGATTTAATATCTATACCCTTATATATTGAAGGAAAATCCCTAAAGAAAGGGATGGAAACCCATTATTTTGTCTTCCCATACTTTGGTTTGTTTCATGATACCTAGAATCCATGTGAGATTCTTTTGGATGGAGGGATGAATGCTTTCTGGAGATATTAAATATGGAATCCAAATATCATTCCACTTGATCATCCAATATGCTAATATGTTTTTCTCTAAATTATCTACACTATAGAACTTCTTCCCACTATTTATATTTTACTTCTCGCATATCCCCATAGAGAGCTTGCATCCCTTTGCTTCATTAGACAATAGATGATCTCTTATTTCCAAATAACATCTATTTAAGGAACCATGAACTATTTTATAGTTGACTAGATGGAATTTCTTTTTCTTTTCTTTCTTTCCACATGAATATTTTAATCTCTAAATTTGTAAAGATCGTGTGAACCATATTGGGGCTAGAGAAGTTGAATTGAGAAAAATGACTAGAGTGGACATGATGATAAATTTTACAAGGATAATCCAATCAACTAGATTGTGCCACTAAGTTCCCAAATTGATCATCTTAATCTTAAAATTTGAAAGCATGGGGGACTAATATGAGATTCTTGGATGGGTAAGCACTATAGGGATGCCCAAATATGAATGTCTTCCAATGACCTTGAACTAGGAATACCATCTCTCTTACAATATTATGGAGGGTAAACGTGGAGCTATTCCAACTGGATATGTTGCTTTTGTTGTTATTTATTTTCTTTGTCAAGGCCTCTAATTATAATCTAATGCTAATTTGAATATTTGTGATATTTTCACTAAGGATTCATCAAGGAGGAGAATAACATGTACGAGTTGAGAGTGGTTTATTACTTTTGTTCCTGTAACGATTTCCACTCTAGGGAGAATTACCATTTCTCTTTCTTCTTCAATCCTTCTACCAACCAATTTTTCCATTAATATGTACAAGAATGATTAAATAGTAAAACCTTCTTCTGGGAAGGTATGCAAACTAATATATAGGATTACATAACATCTTGTGATGCTTTCTAGAGAAGTAAGCGAGAGATGATGAAGATAATAGGGGCATTTCAACCTCAATCAATCCTAACATAGATCTAGATAGACATTTCAATGGATTTTATCACAGGACTATCCAAAAGTGAGCAATAAATCAACACAATCAAGATTGATCATCCAAGTAGAGGAAGTTATAGTAATGTATTTAGATATACTTATTAGTCCTTCTAATAGTTTCTTGACTACAGATACCCGCTTTATAGTAAGTTTCCAACAGGAACAATCAAATTTGACATAAGAGTATGTAATAACATTCTTAAAAGTCTTGAACCATGAAATGACTATGAATTTGTGCTCATTGATCATCGAATTCCAATAGTATGGTATTATTTGTAGGTAACATAGTGCATTATTTGGAGGGCTTGTCCACTATTTGGTTCCATTCCCTAAAGATACGTGAAAATTCTATTTGAAGAAATAATCCAACAATATAATGAATATGGTTTGAAAATGGCCTTAAGTTGGTATTGTGTTGTTGGACGTTGCTAGATATATGGTTCATGACAAGTCAAAAATCTCCATATACTCTAAGAGTACCAAATCATGGAAGAAGTGATAATTTTATAACTACGAAGAGAGAAATAAAATCATTGAAATTATTAGTACCCCTCCCTACATTTACTTGGAGTAAAAATAATTGGTAATCAAATAAATATAAAACTTTTATTTATATCAAAAATAGTTTTCCTAGATTCTTGCCCCCCTACCAGTTGGTCAAGAGGATGAAGAACCAATGGCCTTCAATCCATGATATTAATAGGTCAAAAAATCCCACATACACCATATAACCCTATTTAAAAAAAAAAATAGAAAAAGAAAAGACACCATAAGTCAAAAAAACATAAATTAACATCTTGTCATTTCCTATTTGCATAAAGCAAACAAAGCTTAAAGGCTCTACACATTTTTTTATCTCTTAAATAAATGAATATTATTGTTAAAATAATATTATAATAATGATAAAATATCAATAATATTTTTGTTATATCGTATAATAATAATGCTAAAATGATAATGAATTTAATCATTATCATATTATGAAACATAGGATAACAAGCAATCTATTATTCAAAGGCTGAGTGAGGGTCATCACTAATTTCTAGGGTAGTACAATAGTCATCAAGTGAAGAGAGGAATCCACGAGCTCATTCTACTTCTATTAGGATACCTCAATGGTTCAATCAAACATTGATGGATTCTAATGAGCACGTTGATAGTCCTAATAGCGCTTTTAGAGAGAACAACTTCCTTTAAAGAAGTTTCCAAACTATATGACATTGATGAGAAGTATTTTATATTCCAATTGTTCTAGTTTTCAAGAGGTAATAGAACAATATGTATGGCAACATGCATGTGGAGGAGCACAGCTCCATCATGAAGAATGATTTTTGGGACATAATACCAAGACCAAAAGGGAAGACAACTCTAAGTTCTTGGTGGATCTACAAGATCTAGCATGTTGTATATGGTAGCATTGAGAAGTTCAAGGTGAGGTTTGTGGTGAGAGAGTTCTTCGAGAGAAAGGGAGTCAACTATGGGGAGAAATTTACTCTAGTCACCAAGTACACTTCTATTATAGTTGTTGCATCCTTGGTTTCATTTATGGTATGGAAAATACATTAGTTGGATGTGATGACAACTTTCCTTAATGGGATCATTGGGTAAGAAGTGTACATAGAGAAACCTCAAGGCTTTGAGGTAAATGGGATGGATTCCCATTTGTGTAGGCTAAATAATTCCTTATATAGACTCGAGTGGGCATGAAAAGCATGGTATTCTAGGATTGATGCATATTTACAGATTATGGCTTCACCAAAAGTGAAACAGATTCTTAACGTATACCACATATTTGTTCATATTGAAATATTTACTTTAGTGATGTATGTAGATGACTTTTTTTTATAGGTGCAGAGAAGCTTATTACATGGTGTGAAACCAATGTGGTAGCTGAATTCGAGATGAATGATACTAGGATGATGCATTAGTTCTTGGGGTTGGTGGTTTGGTAGAGACTATGGGAGGTCTTCCTTAGGTGGGATAACGATGCAATTCAAATTCTAAATATGTTTTAGATGG
The DNA here is from genome assembly GCA_000404065.3 of Pinus taeda. Classification (NCBI taxonomy): domain Eukaryota; kingdom Viridiplantae; phylum Streptophyta; class Pinopsida; order Pinales; family Pinaceae; genus Pinus; species Pinus taeda. The sequence continues at coordinate 125,969 of APFE030113977.1, read as the reverse complement.
AGGATTTAAAACCAATGGCCACACCCATGATCACTAATTTGAAGAAAATGAAACTTTAGATTTGGAGTTGGTGGATCCCATGATGTGCACATAGCTATTAAGTTCCTTGATTTATTTGGTCAATGCTAAGCCAACATATGTTTTGTACTGGACACCTTGAGTTAGTTTGTGGTGGAGATAAGACAGGAGCATCATGTAGCAAAAAATTATGTGCTTAGATATTTGAGGAGCACACTGGAGTATGGTCTTAGACATCTTGGAGATGTTTAAGTAAATTTGCATGGTTATTTCTCAGATTGGGTAGGCATTGTTGTAGAGAGGAAGAGCACCTTAGAGTGTTGCTTTAACATGGGTTCAATTATGGTATTGTGGTTCAATAGGAAACAAACTTCATGAGATTTTCCACTATTTGGTTTTGCTCCCTAAAGATGACACCTTTCCTTAATGGAATCATTGGGGAAGAAGTGTCCATAGAGAAATCTCAGGGATTTGAGTTAAATGGGAGGGATTCCAATGCGTGTAGGCTTAATTCCTCCTTATATGGACTCTAGTGGGCATTAAAAACATATTATTCTATGATTGATGCATGTTTACACATTATGGGCTTCACCAAAAGTGAAACAAACTCTTAACTTAATATTTGTTCATACCTATCTATTTACCTTGGTGTTGTGTGTATATGAATTTTTTTTAATAGGTGTATAGTAGCCCAACATGGCAATTGAATTCAAGATTAATGATACTAGGATGATGCATTAGTTCTTACAGTTGGTGGTTTGGTAGAGACCATGGGAGATTTTCCTTAGGTGGGATAAGTATGCGAAGAGGTTTTAGATGGAGGGTTGAAAACCAATGGCCACACCCATGATTACTAATTTGAAGAAAATGACAAATTTAGATTCAGATTTAGTGGATCCCACGATGTACACATAACTAGTTCTTTCATTTATCTAGTCAACACTAGGTGAATAGATGTTTTGTACTGAACATATTGAGTTGAGTTAGTTCATGGTGGAGCTAATCCAACTGCATAGGGTAACCACAAAATATGTGCTTAGATATTTGAGGAGCACACTAAAGTATAGTCTTAGATATCCTAAAGATGGTAAAGTGTAGTCGCATGGTTATTTCTGAGATTGGGTTGGCATAGAAAACCTTAAGGTGCTACTTTAACATGGGATTAATTATGGTATTGTGGTTCAATAGGAAGTATACTTCAAGGAGTTTTCCACCATTTGGTTTCTTTCCTTAAAGACATGTAAAAATTGTATTCTAACAAATAATCTAAATAATATAATGAATATGGTTTTCCAATGACCTTAAATTCATAATTTGTTGCCACATAGTGTTATTGGAAGTTGCGAGATACATGGTAAAAATGTCCAATTGGTAAAAGTCATAATTTTAAAGATAAAAAAAAAAACCATAAAACTCTTCAAATTATTAATACCCCGGGCTAAATTTGCTTTGAGTGGAACTTTTATATATATCAAGCAATTACACATATCAGTTACTTTTCTAACCTGGGGAAACCACCCTAAAAATACAAGAACTGATAGTAGGTCCAAAATTCCTTGGAACTTAGGCCACATACACCATCCGGCCGTATTATAAATAGTTTTAGAAAAAAAAAGTGCACTATAATTATGTAAAACATAAACCGTGTCCATATTGCAACACGATGTATATATGTAACGTCAGCAATACCAATGATAGGTAACGGATATAACATGTTGTGAGATGGAGAGAGTATTTTGTTGGTAACCAATATAAGTTTATTGCTCCGATTACACTCACCGAAACTTTTTGCAATGTCTCCAAGAAAGGGGAGCACAATAAATTTCTTTATTCAACCACAGCACTTGCAACAAAAATGCAACATCGCCTCTGGTAAACACACATAATGAAAGAAAGAAAGAAACAGGGAATAAAGAGGTCTCATGACCTCAGGAACCACGTCTCAATAATATCATGCAGAGACCCACAGTAACACCTAGAGAGAGACGAAGATAGAGAGGCGTGTTGTTCTTGGGTTCCAGGGACGCATTCCACACAGAAAATGCACTTGATGAATTCATCCATTTCTCTACCAACTGTGGATGGTGACGTTTCAGCACGTCTTTGAGGCCCTCTGTGTTGTTTATCCATGCCATCCCCTCCTCCGTGTACACTTCTTTCTTGAATGCCTCCAATTTTCTGCAATCTGCCTCCAAGAATTTGAATGCCTTTAGCGGACATTGGGGTGCAACATGGGGGGGCGCTTAACTTTGCCTGAAAAATCATGAATTAATGTTAATGTTATATAATTTCTCGTACAAATATATAGTGTTTTCTATTTGTGGGATGGAAAAAACTGTGATCAAATCTGTTTAAACTATTTTTTTTTTACTATATATAATTCGGAACCCTGCAAAGCTTCAGAACAATTAGATTGTAAAAAACGCACTCTTCAAATTCATGATTCTAATAAAATCACGACAAAATTCTAGGAAAATTATACCAGAAAATATACTGAGAAATTAATGGTGATACTTACTAGGAAGAGGATCCTGTCTATGAAACTCAATCTTTGTTGAAATTGTAATTTCAACTGCAGTTCTTACCTTGCGATGCAATGAGATCACAGATCGCAAATCGCATATATGTTTGGAGCTTCCATTGTGTTCACTTGATTTCTGCGATTGCGATGGTGCGATGCGATCCGATCGCAAATCGCAAATCGTACCAATATAATTGTGTTCCATCTTTCCTCCCGAAATCGCAAATCGCACCAATATAATTGTGTTCCATCTTTCCTCCCGAAAATTGTGATTGTGCGATGCGATCCAATTGAAGTCAACGATTGAAGTACAGGCCTGCAGCAAATAAATTTGACGTGAAGTAAAAGTTTCTTTACCGCCAGTTTTGTCAATAAAACAGTAAATGTAATTTATTGTGGGTTGGTAAGTTTTTGGTGAAGTTTTTAATTTTACCATTTTCTATGAGCGGGAGTTTGGGCACAAGTAAAGGTTGGTAAAAGCATTTAATTTTATTGTTTTTTTTTTATTTTATGTCAGCTTGGCAAGTGAAAATGATGTAAGTTTTATTTTTGTTATCATATATTTATATATATGTAATGCTTCTTGTTAAGCTGTATTAGAGTGCAGAAGCGTAGTAGCGCAAGACCATGAGATGTGTAGAACGCAGCAACGTGTATGAAAATATACACAGCAGTGTAAATGTAATGTAAGTGAGAAATTGGCACAGCAGTGCGAAGTAAAAGAAGAAGAGCATGCAACAACAGTGTATGTAATTTTTGTTTATTATAGCAGTAATGTAAAAGAGATTTTTACACATAGCAGTGTAAAATCTCAAAAGGAGACAGAGTAATTTATTTTGAAGTTCTTGATAAATCCCTCTGAGTGAAAGAGGATGAATTTTGTATCAGAAATTTTATTTTAATGAATACAAATATTTTATGGGTGTGTAATACTCTGTGCTCAGAATTTTTTTTTTTAAATCTTCCCTGTGCCAAAGATCCTGGAGACCAAAACAGAGCATTGTCTCTGTGTGCAGTTTATTTGTTTGTTTTTGGGATTTTAACAGAAAAATCCCCAACAGTGGTATCAGAGCTAGTTCAGGCTCTTTGAAGGTGTCAAATAAGCTGAAGAAAGTTTTTTTTTTTCTTGCTGAAGCAACTTCTCCAACAACGTGAAGACTCAGTAAAAGAATCCATGTATTTCTCAGACCAGTTTTTGTGTTACTGCTGAAAGAACAGTCAGTATTTTAAATACACAGTCAAGGATTTAGAAATCTAGCTGAGAATGCAAGGAATGGCTAGCACAAGCACTAGTATGGGTTTGTTTAATCCTCAGTTCCCACAGTTCAATGGGAAAAACTATGACTATTGGGCTATAACCATGAAAGCCCTGTTTTCCTGTCAAGATTTATGGGAAATAGTTCAAGATGGTTTTGAAGAACCATCAGATGAGAATGAGTTTAACAGATTAACTCAAGCAGAGAAAGACCTATTGAAGAGCAATAGGAAAAAGGTTTCAAAAGTCCATGTATTTTTGTATCAAGCAGTAGACCAGAGTGTGTTTCCAAGGATAGCAGTAGCTAAGACATCCAAAAAAGCATGGTATACTCTCAAGACAGCCTATCAAGGCATGGAGAAAGTGAAGACAGCAAAACTATAATTGTTGAGGAGAGATTTTGAGAATCTGAATATGAAGGAGTCAGATAACATTGACTCATTCTTCACTCATGTGATTGGTTTGGTCACACAAATGAGAACTCATGGAGAAGTTCTTGAAGAAAGGAGGTGGAGAAACTATTGAGGATCCTAACCTCAAAGTTTGATGTGATTGTCACCACCATAGAAGAGACAAAGGATCTCTCAAAATTTTTAGTTGATGAACTTCATGCATCACTGATAACACATGAGCAGAGGTTGAGTAGAAATGAAAACTCATCTCTAGAGCAAGCCTTCAAGACCCAGATGTCTTTTGGAAGAGGAAGAGGTCAAGGTAGAGGAAACAAAAGAGGAAGAGGCAGAAGCCAGAACAGAGGTGGAAGGAACAGTCCAGCAAATGCTCAAGGAAGAGGCAGCAATCCAAATTAGAACCAAGGCCATGGCAGCAGCCAACAAAGAGGACAACATCATGCTCAAGGACTGAGGTATGAAAAATCCAATGTCCAATGTTATTATTGTAAAAAATATGGGCATTATGCCAATGAGTGTAGGAAGAAGCAGCATGATATGAGTAATAGTTCTAGTGCAAATATCACTACAGAAAATATCAGCCAAAATAATGTTTTATTAGCTTGTAACATGACTGAAACAAATAGTGAGGATATATGGTTTTTAGATTCTGGTTGCAGTAACCATATGACAGGAAACTTAGCCCTGTTTTCTGCTTTAGATCAAAATGTGAAATCACAAGTCACAATTGGGACTGATAGCAAAATTTCTATTATGGGAAAAGGAGAAGTCAAAATATTTACAAAGAAGGGTGAAAAGAAAACCATAGCAGATGTCTATTATGTTCCCGGAATGAGATGTAACCTCTTGAGTATTGGACAACTTGTCCATAAGGGGTACAATGTTTTCTTTAAGAATGATGTATGCACCATCATGGATATTGCACCCAGCAAAAGATGTATTACTGAAGTAAAAATGACAAGGAACAGGATGTTCCCTCTCAGAATAAGGGAAGATTTGAAAAACAAAGAAGTAATTGCAGCTGTTACCCAAGAGGCTTTCCAAAGCGTGCCAAAGGATGAAAATTGGCTGTGGCACTTGAGATTTGGACATCTCAACTTTGGAGGTCTTAACTTGCTGAGCAGAAAAGGGATGGTAAGAGGATTACCATTGATAGAGAAACCTGACAGCCTTTGTGAAGGTTGTATTTTGGGAAAACAACACAGAGAAAGTTTTCCATCAGGGAAAAGCATAAGGGCAAAGGCACCCTTAGAGATTGTCCACTCAGATGTCTTTGGACCGATGCAAACCCCATCACTAGCAGGCAACCAATATTTTCTAACATTTGTTGATTATTTTACAAGAAAAACTTGGGTTTATTTCCTGAAGAACAAAAGTGAAGTGTTTGAAAAATTCCGAAATTTCAAAGCACTTGTTGAAAACCAAAGTGGTCTGCATATCAAAGTTTTAAGAACAGATAGAGGAGGTGAGTATATCTCCAAAGAATTCCTACGGTTTTGTAGAGAAAATGGAATTCACAAGCAATTCACAGCAAGGTACACTCCACAGCAAAATGGAGTTGCTAAAAGGAAGAACAGGACCATCATGGATATGGCGAGGAGCATGTTGAAGGCAAAAGCATTTGCCAAATGACTATTGGGCTGAAGCTGTAAATTGTGCAACGTATATTTTGAACAGGTGTCCTACAAAAGCTGTGATGAACAAAGTGCTGGAAGAAGCATGGAGTGGGAGAAAGCAAGGAGTCACCCACATGAAAGTTTTTGGATGTGTGGCCTATGCACACATTCCAGATCAGCTAAGGAGGAAGTTGGACAGCAAAAGGGAGAAATGTATTTTCATTGGATACAGTGAGGAA